>JAJPUD010000851.1:163008-176682 GCA_023553655.1 Myrmecobius fasciatus | reverse complement strand
GACTTCAGGGCTGGTGCTCTAACCACTGCGCCACCTAGCTGTCCCGTGTCTAAATTCTTGCAGGGAAATTGGGGGGAAGGTGAAATTGCAGAGGGAGAGGATAAAAATGAGAGAGAAAATTCATCTAAAGTAGCCTCCTCTGGTGGAAGCCCTTCCCTACAAGTGTTATCTGATTGCAAGTCTTTGCAGATACAGAGAGTAGAGGGAATAATAGCTCTTCTTTTATACTGTAGATCATGGCATTCATTTCTCAGGTGAGCATCAGTTTCTCAGATTCTTCTATGTTCCAGTATTATCTTTCTCACTCAGGATGAAGGAAAAAGCTTCAGAGTCCTTGTCTTTTTGGTTTCCTCTTCTTTTTCCAGTCTTTCTCTTCTCCCCCAACAAACTACATGAATCATGATACTCACAATCTTCTCTGATTCCTTCAAGTGAACATGATTTATTTCCCCAATCCCTAAGTAGAAGAGGTTGAAGGGAGAAAGATTTGTAGCACCTGTCACAAAGCAATAAATGCAAATAAATCCAAATACCACCCAAAGTAACCAAAAAGAAAATGAGAATGGTGGCTGATTATCTCAACTTCTTTATTAAAATATGGAAGCAGATATAATCATTTGTTTTTCAATAAGCTGGGAATTTTGCAAGTTATTTGTGTTTTTTCATGAATCAATTAGAATGAAAAATTTAGGTTTTGTAACCAAAGGAGAAAATTAATAAGGGTTAAACTAAATTTAACTACTATTATGAATAGAATACTTTCTTATCCTTTGAAGGATCTGTAATCTCATCAATATGGAAAACTCTTCTTACCAATGCAGATTACAACCAGCAGGGTAGATTGCAATTTCTTTTAAGAGAATTTTACAGGGTTTTTTGTTGTTGTTGTTGTTGCTATTAAGATATTTTAATTTCAGTATTTTTCACTGATGGAAAATTCTTGAAATGTTTTCCACCCAAAATAGCTCAAAAAAGATACCCTGCTGATGGCAAATGGCACATCTATCACAGTACAATAAATGAGGTTATTTAGTGGTGTTTCTTATGTAAAGTGTTAAAAATTAATCAATTAACTGATATCTTTCGAATAGTGCACTATATTTAAAGCATTGGGTGTCATGAAGAGAATGGGAAGAAGAATATTTGATTGACCTGCTCTACATAACTCATAATCCCTTATATATCCAGCCAAAGGGTCTGTGGCCACAATGATCTTCCTGCTCATTATCATCAAAATTTCTCTCTCTTATTTCCTCTAGAAAAGAGGTACTACCTGAGATTACCTTTCTCACCTTATCCAACCTCTTCTTCCCTTACCTGAGAGTGATGTTGGTCATGATTGTCATCATCACTATCATCCACTTTTAAATAGTATCTCGTTTTGCAGAGATCTTTCCTTACTCTAGTCTTGTCAAGTATGTAGTAAAAATACTAGTATTACCCATTTTACTTATGAGAAAATTGAAGTCCTCCTTCATCCTTTCCAGACCAAGTGGCTTAAAAATCACATTTGTCAGTTCCTTCAATAATCTAGGATATTGTTTGTCCCCCAACTGGTAACTTGAGCTCATTGATAACAGTTGAATTTATTGAGAAAGTATTCTTATTATGTGTATTTATTCTAACTTTGCTAATCCTCAGTTTTAACTTCTTAACCACTGTTGTCCTGTACTTCCCAGTTCAAAAATCATTGTCCTTCATAGAAAATCAAAATTGAATAGTTTAACCTTCCCATTGTTGTCTATTATCATCACTCCATTCTCTGTCATAAATCTCTCAAGGATTCTCTTCCTTTTGAATCCTACGTCCCCAATGTAGTTCTTTAAAAAGCTGTTTCCGATATCATTTGCATTTATCCCCAGCCTTAGCTCATGCTAAAATTTAGCATTCCTAATTATTCATACAATACTCTCTGGTATTCATATTCAGTCAAAACCTGTGCTTCTATTTTCTACACATATGTTTTAAAACTCAGAGTTGTTTGATGAGTTCTCCGTAGAGCCAAATTGAGTTCTTTAGTCAGCTCTTTTTTTTTCTCTGCATTAGAATCACTTCTATTTGTCTTTAGAATTTCATTCTTAAAGCTTTTTATCCCCCTTGGGTCAATATTCACTAAAGAACATTAGGCCTTGGTTTCTACCCTTGAACACCTTCAAATCCTTTCCCACTAATAATGAGATGACCCTCGGACTATATTTAGAATTCCTCTCTTTTTATCCCAAATCCCATGTAAAAGTGGTCATTTTCTCCAAAGTTCTTGCCATTTCTATCTTGGCAACCATTTTTTCTTAATGATTAGGGCCAAACCCAAGACAGCAGGTCCTCACATTGCATTTTCTCCTCTATAAAATGAAACTGTCATTACTATAACCTTTAATTGATTGGCCATTCTGTCACCACTTTAGACAGAGAGAGAGGGAGATCTGGCAGAAATCTTGATAATTTAAGTCTGCCATCACTTCATTATCATGTTTCCATATTATGTATTTGATCTTTTTTATAAACTCATCTAATTCTTTTTTCTCTCCAGTTAGTCTATTGAATACAATCTTCAGATAGTAGTCTCATTTGTTTATCACTCCATCAGTCTTCACTTAAAAGTTTTCCATATTGCCCTGCCTTGGATCTCTGGATTTCCATATATATCTTCTTAATATACAATAATTTTCCCAGTCACATCCTTTTGTTTTATTCTATTTATATTTTAGAATAAGCCACGGTCACATTTCAATCATGCACTTTTTTTTTTAACCAAATCTAACAACAACCAACATTTGCAATGGATTTGCAATGTGCCAAGCACTATAATACTGTAATGTATGTAGCACTATAATGAGAACAAGTTTGATGCTTGCTTTATAATTTCTAGTTTATCCTGCTATCACTCTATGCATAGACAGCTAATACCCTGAATTTTATTGCTGGATATTTTGTTGGATATTCTATACCATGAATGATTAGTCCTTATTTCTCCTATTCTTATTTCTTTGTTATGCTTGCTCTTTTTCTACAGTACCAGAATAAGCCAGTGTATGTGAGCAATTTTCTTTCTCCCTTTTTATCCAAAATTTTGTGACTAAATTTTTAAATAAATTCCAAAAGGGAAAATGAGTAAATGGTGAACATTGTTAAATTTACTCCTTCTACAACCAAGAGTCATCATTATTATATGTTGAATTGTGGTTTAAAATCCAAATCCCTTTCTAAAATATTATTTTTGAGTCATCTCTACTTCCCAAATCCATCTCCATTCTAAATCACCCTTCAGCAGTAGAGATGACAACAAAACCTACATCTATAGGGTATACACAATTTCACAATGTTTAGTAAAGTTTTCTGGATTACTTCTAGTTCCATCACTGGTTCCCATATGACTGTTCAGAGCTAGGTAATTTCTATCAGGTTGGATAAATCACCAGAAGATCTTCATCTATATCCTGGCTATATTGTCCTGGAAGTCAATAGACTTCCATGTTGTTTACAATAAGTCAACCAAAAAACCATCTCTGTACTGCTCATAAGAGAGTACTAATTGTTTTCTTGATTAACAAATGACATTTTACCAGTCATACTTATAAGCACATCATCATTCCTCAGTTTCCTTAATATAAGTACTTATTTCCCTCTAAAGTGATCCAGTTCTGTATAGGAAGTTTCATATCTATTACTAAGCTCCAAATGTTCTGTGCTTCCTTCCTTTTCTGTGAAATATTCTCTCCTCTAGCTTCCTGATATAGGTAAAAATTTCCTATTGCCCCTACCTATACCACTTCAACATCACTATCATCACACACACCTTTGTTTCTTCATTGAAATATTTTTTCCACAAGCCATTTCCCCTGATAATCTAGAGAGTAAAATTTCATTCGTTTAACCCTTTCTCTACTCCTTTAGGTTGAAAACTAATGTTCATTGTGTGCATAATAACTACTCTTGGTTGTGATAGGAACATAAACATAGCACACTCCCAGAAAGTCATTGCAAAATTCTCCTTGTCTTTCACATCTCCTATTCTAAAATTTTTCCCCATGTCATTGCTGACACACCTATTTGTTATGCTCAGGGGATCAATCCCTAAAGTTTCTACCTTTTCTAACAATAAAGCACTTTCCTCCCATTTGATTAAGTTTACATTCTACTGGCCCAGCCAACCCAGGACTCAGGGTCAGCTTCATGTCTGAAAAGACATCAAAATAAGAACTTAATTGAGGTATAATATATTTAGTAGAAAACATTTATTGATTTTCATTTGTCAATACCATCTTTCTTCTATGATTATGTCCTTTTAAAAAAAAAGGAATATACTTTCCATTCTCCCTAATGCAAGTAAAATTCCCAACGCAATATTTAAAAGATTTTCTTGATGTGGAAAAATCAGATCTAAAGTATTCTCTGGAAAAATCTTTGTACTCTCAGCCTCTCTTAGATAAAGCAAAGGCTAAAGAGTCCCAACAGGACTGAAAAAAACAACTCAACAAAAAATCCACTCAGTAATTCCTATGTACAGGCATTAATCCATTCCCACAAAGCTTAAAGCTACCTTATGCAAATCCAGGCATCTACTTTCTTTTATAATATATTTATGATAAATCTCATGTCAGGGCAACTGCATGTCAAAACCAGTAAATATGTCTACCCTCACTCCATACTCTCAACATATTTTCCCAGTATCTCATTACTTTAACACATTGGGCTAAACTCAAAACTGCAAGTTACTATGACAACAGTTATATTTGCGGCTTTCTACCCCAGTGTGTTCCTCTGTAAATCACATTTCGAAGAGTAATTTTTCTAAAAAAGTGTTGTTTAAATGACTACAAAGTTACAGCAATTTATTTTTTTAAGTGATAAGCATCAGACAGTTTGATCCTTCCAAAGAACTATGATTTTGCAGGGGTGGATGCCCTTTGGCAATGCTTCCCAACAACTCATAAACGGTCAGAAATTACTGTAGCCAAAAGAATTAGTTACCTAGGGGCTAACCCAGTGGTGTGCCTCTCTGAACTTGGACTGATCCTCAGATTGACAGATATATAGTTTATTGTCAGACCTTACTTGAAGGTTTTACAGCTTTGAAAAGCTTGCCAGAGCTTGTGATTCAGTAGCATAACCCTTGAGAACTCAGGTCACTATTGTGATGTGATGAATAGAACTGTTATGAAGGAACATATTTCATATTATTTATTTTATTATATACAATAGTCAAAAAAATCCTCTGTTCTCCTGAGCTTATACAGTGAATTCTCCTTGCTCGTATACAATGAGGAAAAAACCCTCCCTTCCTCTACCTCTCATTTCTGTCTCTGATTTTTGCTTTCCAATAATGTATTTTCCTCATCCTCTGAAAATCCCATTCAGTCTTTAATACTCTTCCTTTTGTCCTATACCTTTTAAACACAATTATTATCACAAAAACTTGGTTTTATATATTGTGGTTTTTCAGTCATTTAGTTGAGGAACTGAGGCAAATCAGGGTTAAATGACTTACCCAGAGTCACATAGCTAATATGTGTCTGAGACCAGATTTGAACTTTGATCTTCCCGACTCTAGGTCCACTGCTCTGTCTACTAGCTAGCTGCTCTGGCTTTATCTAACAGACACTAAAGTCCAGGCTATCTTTTCAAGTACTGGAGGGCTTCTATTTTGTGTTCCTTTGTGCACTAGACCAAGAGAAAGAGAAGATATATTCTATATTCTAAACTACCTCTTCCAAACTCTTCTGGAACCCAACATCACTGAATAATCTCTCTTCCTTAGAAATTCACAGGAGTAGACTACAGGGGAGCTGGTCTGCACTAATTAATGAGAGAGACTGTTCAATTTCTGGAGATCATTTACATTTTGGAAATTAGCAAATGCTAAAAAAAAGGTGTTGTTTTGACTTTTTGTCAATTGTGAAACATAAGAAAGTGATGGGGAAATTTAAACTTAAAAATGTATCATGCACATGCTGATATGTAGGAGTGACTCTTACCCAAATTAAAATCAGACACTCAAGTTAAGAAGAAAAAAAAAAGGCAAAAAAAGGATTTATTGTGATCTTGTGAGGAAGGGCAACTCACAACTGACAAGGTGTCAGTGGAGGAGTGCAAAGCACAAACTGCAAAACACAATATTTATAGACCAGAAGCCCCCACCTCATTCTGACCTTTTCTCCCATTTTCTTGGGTAGTCCAGGCCTACACTCTAAACATAGAAGTCTCTCCCAGAAACAAAAGAATATTAATAAATAACAAGTGCTTAATTTATATTTCCCTAGAGAACTGCTATACAGGGGCAGCTAGGTGGCTCAGTGGATAGAGCACCAGCCCTTAAGTCAGGAGGACCTGAGTTCAAATCTGGTCTCAGACACATAACAGATGTGTGACCCTGGGAAAGTCACTTAACCCCAGTTGCCAAAGCAAAAAAAAAAAAAAAAAGGAGAACTGCTGTACAAGCAGATATCCTTAGATGAGAAAATTCCCAAAGTCCTCATTACCTTTAAAAGAAGTACTTAAATGCTAATTAAGAAGTGAGGGGAAGCAGGAGGGGAAATGTTCATCCAAGACAATAGAATATTCACAGCTTTTTACTATAGCTCAATTTATTATTGTAAAGTCTTAAGTCACAATTAAGGCATAATTTAAGGCCACATTCCCATAACAGGTCTTCATTCAGTTTATCCCATTCAGTCCCTCCTCTTTATTTATTAAGGTTTGAAGAAATTTCACACCATTTTTGAAACATTTCCTCAACCATCTTATTCTCAGTCTCCAATCCCTCTGGACCTGGTTTGTCCCTTTTTTTCTCTCTACTGGCGTCTATCCTTGTCTTTTTAATATTCCAGGTTTATCTGAACCTCCCCCTCCAGGTTGTTCAATCTTTGTTATCCAGACCAGTAATGTTTATAATCCATTGTTAATTCCTCCATCATATCTCCAATCTAGTTAGCATCTTCAAAGATAGACTCAACAATCTCAACGGAAATTTAGCTTTCCCAGACTCTCTTATTACCATAAGTTAAGAAGTTAAGCTTTCCAAATTATCTTGATGGCATATCTTTAGGCAGGTCTGATCAGTCATCTGTCTCTCTGGCACATCCTCTTCAGTCTGCTCCTTAGCAACCCCAAAGACTACATCTCCCCCATAAAAGATCTGTTGGTGATGAAAATCATTGCCAAATTATCCCACTATAAGATATTCTTGCTCCCTCCTAGTGCCTTCCTTCTAGCTAACTCTGGTCAATCTGCCAGACAATGACTTTCTTCCACCTCATGGGGGAACTTGTAACCTGGTCTGCTAACAGATCCATTGCCTTTGTCATCAGGTTAGGAATTATTTCTACCAATCCCTGGAGTCTAATGAACCTATTCATCATACAAATTGGGGTTCTGTACCCCCAGCTCCCATCTGTGGCTATCACCCCAACCAATTGTGTTCCTAATAATTGGAGTAAATAACCTTTCACAAGTAAAAATGCCTATCACAAAAGTCAGCAACGACAAAATGCTAAAAGAAACAGGCAGATATATGAATCTAGCAACAGATAGATGACTAGGCCAAATACTCACTTATCTACTTATTTAGGATATAATGAGCATACATTTTTAGATACAAAACTGCAAAATCTTACATACTTGAATTATGCTCATAGCTTCTACTGAAAACTTGTCCTAATTATAGAAATTCGCTATAAAAGGAAAAAGCAGGGACATGGTTATAATTAATCAAAAACTGGTCCTTCAGGCCTCAGCCTGAGAGCACATACATGACAGGATAAAGCACCTTTAACTAATTATATGCAGTAACAATTCCACCTTCTGGCCAGACTCAGGAATAATCAGGTGGGTTTTTATTCAAAGGAACACCACTGGGAAAGTGAATCAGAAGGATCCCACTTTAAGCAGAGATTGTCCTCCCAATTCTTGCCCAGATACTGACCTCCACCTGTAACAATTCAGGATCACATTTCTCTGAGCAGCTTATGGCATATTCCTTTAGATAGTGGATTACTAAACTGATGATCCTTCAGACAATTATACCTGAATTCAAAACTCCAAATAATATCACTCCCAAGAGATTTATCACAAATAGCAAGTCTCACTAATCAAAGCTTTAGGTGAATTTAGTCTTCAGGGATCCCATGTTCTCAATAACCAATTTATATCAAAACATGCACAGATATTAACCATCTTCAAAGGGACAAAGACATAGACCATTGTCTTAGAATCTCCCTACAATGGGAACAATGGGGCAGCTAGGTGGCACAGTGGATAGAGCACCAGCCCTGAAGTCAGGAGGACCTGAGTTTAAATCTGATCTCAGACACTTAACATTCTCTAGCTGTGTGACCCTGGGCAAGTCACTTAACCTCAATTGCCTCTGCAAAAAAAAAAAACAAACAAACAAACAAACAATGGGAACAGTTTTAAAATTACTCAATGCAACCAATTAAAACTCATATAGAATATAGAAAATATTGTCCTAATTTCACATTAAAGAACCCTATCAGAATTAGCATTAGTAATTTTTTCATCCTAAAAAAAAATGTTAATTAAACTTCCTCCAATTGAAGAGTCACTATAAACTTTTCTGGAAAAATAAAATAAATATAACACCAATATTGTTAAAATTCCTCTAAACATAATTAATCTCCCCTTGGACCAAAACATTCCTAATTTCGAAGTCTATTTTAGAGGTTATAAATTTTCCTTAATAACCCATTATTGAGTTTCCTCCACAGGTTCTTTAAGCCAGATGTTTAGTCATGTCTGGTAAGGTCCTTCCCACTTTGTTTCTTCTAGGACTTGGTCAGCATCCACTCTGCTGGAATTGCAAACACCAAAGCTGTTGTCCTGATCAGCAATCCTTGCTTCCTAAGGGCTAAAATAGATGAGGATACCGCTAGTATATAATTCCTTAAAAAACTTAACCTTTGTTTCAATAAAGGGTCTTTCCCTTTTTCCTCCCAAATAAAATAAATCAAGCCTCATATGGGCAAAGGCCCAGATCACTTCTAGGAACCATTCTAATTCTTTAACAAAGCAATAGGCAAGCATTTGGTCCAAGGCAATTTATTCTCTAGCATCAATTTAGTAATCTACTTCTTAAGAATTTGATTCATTTTTTCCAGTTTCCCTGATGAGGACAGATGCCCAGATGTATGGAATTTCCACTCAATTTTCAATCACTCCCCATTATTTCTCATAAAACTTAGAGTAAAATATCGAATTTTTTAAATCAAAATCAATAGTCTCTACCAATTCATAAGTAGGTACAATTTATTTCAGTGTTATTCCACTAACCCCTCTTAAAACAGTAGAATTCAGGGAAAAGTTACCTCAGTTTCCCCACTGGTGTCATTTCATTAAAAACTAAATTGGATATTTTGGAGTCAGACTCCCTCCCTCTGGAGGAACACCTCTTCAATATCTTCTTACTTATCTTTGGACATATTACACAACTTTGAAATACAATTTTTTTCTTCATTTACACATGCCCCTATATGCCAAATTTTCTTGCTTTTTCTTCTTTGTTAAAGAAAGAAAGCAATATAAACCTTAAAATTAAGAATATAAGTAATTGGACCAAATTTCACAAAATTCATACTAAATCTACAACTGCATTGACAAAATGTTAAAGCCCAACTCATACAATTTTGACAAATTAACCAATATACAATTTAGTAAGCAACATAGTAGTTTAAATATATTTCATCTAATTGGAGATACAAACATGTGACCCCTTTAGATAAGTTAACAGAGAAATTTAAAAAAAATCAAATTAATCAAATAAAATACAGATTTAAATTTCTAGTAGCAATACTTCAATATTAATGCACACATATTTCTAAAATTTTATACCAGAATAAACAAGTTCACAATTTTAGCATACACTAATTAATAGTTCCTCATTTTTACTCATACAATTTCCAGATCAGAATTCCAAACACACACAACCCCAGAATTTAAGGTGGCAGAAAACTGCCTTTTCAAGTCATTCTACAAGGCTTTAAGAAATTGGTGGACTTTAGTATCCTGATGGAGAGGGTTGGAGAAATTTGGACCCAAGTGTCTGGCTGCAAGTCTATGGAAAATGACTAGCTCACCTTCCATGCCAGTAATGTCAGGGGGCCATATCAAAGATGTTGGGGCACAAGTGCAAATCCCAGCAGAGTCCAGGCTAACCAGGGACACCAGCCTTCCCAGATTCCACAAGCCCTTTCCAAGGGAGAGAAGCTTGGAAAATCCCAGAGAAATAATTTTGTTTTGTTTTGTTTTGTTTTGTTTTTTCCTTTTGCAGTTTTTCTGTAAGCCTCAGGTTGTTAGGCCTTCAGAAGGCTTTTAGTCATGTAAATTAGATCTACTTAAAAATGCAATAGACTAATTCAACTAAGCTGATAGACAGTGCCAAGCAACTTAAAACTTAGGTTCAAAACCCCCAGAATTTTCTAAAATGTTTTAGCAGTTGTGTAACTTTAACTATTTCTGTAAAACCAAATTGGTCAATTCTAGGTCCACAGAAATATGTCAGTTGTTTTTCTTTTTCTTCTTGGTATGGCAGCTAAAAATTTTCCCTATCTGAGAATTAGTCCTTCCTCTTTCTAGGTAAAAGATATTTGCATAAACCCAATTATGTACAGAACAAGCATTTTTAAATCCCAAATAGCCAGATCCTTTCCTTTGTCATTTAGGTGGCTGAGGGAAACACAGAAAACAAAATTTATACACAGGCACACACACACACACACACACACACACACACACACACACACACCTGATCCTTCTGGAGCTGAAGACTTAGCAACTGTCCAGTTGGATATTGAAGGCTCTTTTGAATGTATACCCAGCTCCAAGCAAGCTGGGCACTTCTCCAAATAAAGCAACAATATTCAATTCCTACACATTTTGATACTTCATCCCAATTCTTTCTAAGGAGCTATTTTCCTGGGATACTAGATAGTCTTTTTTAGAGCCAGCTACCTTAGTTTCTTTCCTCTTATTCTCTTCAATGGAGGACTCACCCAAATTTATCAAAGGAAAATGGAAGAATCTTTACAGACTCAAATTTCTCACTATCAAATGGAAATAGGATCCTTTCACAGACTTTAACTGCTTAAACTCTCCCAATCCCAATCCCACTCACCCAGGAGACTCATTAGTTCTTGGCAAAGGAAAAGTCCTCTCATAGATCTAACTTCTTAGAGTCATTCCATCTCTCATCAGTTGCTTACCCTACCTGGGTTGTGCAATTATCTACCTGATTGCAATCTTTTCTCAGCCACCTTATCTCCTAAATCAAATTAATCCTCTGTTGAATTAATCCTCTATCTTTGCTAGCCTTTTGGCTTTCCCTGAGTGTCTCTCTGATATTACCCAATCAGAGAAGAAGTTCCCAAACCATATCCAAGGACCACTAGGGAATTCTTCAGAGGATCCCGGCCCAAGGATTTATTGCGGGAGAGATCCCTCACAAACAGGAAGTATCCTAGAACAAGCTCCCAAACTGTGTGGGACAGTGATCTTTACCCAAATTAAAATAGAGACTCTCAAGGTAAAAAAAAAAAAAAAAAAAAAGATTTATTATGATCTCATGGGAAAGGGCAACTCCCAACAGACAAGGTGTCAGTGGAGTAGTGCAAAGCACAAACAGCAAAACACAAGATATATAGACCTGAAGCCCCCATCCCATTCTGACCTTTTCTTCCAATGTCTAGAAGAGTCCAGGCTTATAGTACAAACACAGAAGTCTATCCTAGAAACAAAAGAATATTAGTAAATAACAAGCGCTTAATTTAAATTTCCCTAGAGAACTGCTATACAAGCAGATATTCTTGGATGAAAGAAGTGTTACCTGAATTCCCAAAGCCATCATCACCTTTAAAAGAAGGACTTAAATGCTATTTAAGAGGGGGTAAATAGAAGGGCAAATATTATTCCAGACAATTGAACATCTGTAGCTTTTTAGCTGTAGCTCAACTTGCTATTGCAAATTCTCAAATCATAATTAAGGCATAATTTAAGGCCACATTTCCATGAGAGGTTTTCACTCAGTTTATTCCATTCACTGGCTTTAAAGTCATTTCTCTAAATATTTCATCATATAGCCCTCTTGCCCCTGACTCATTTCTATTATTAAGTACAACTTTTGCTGTTTGAATTTCAAAACTTTTTACAATTTTACTCCAGCCTAACTTTTCAGAACTATTTTTTAGTGTCCCATATCATTCTGTGTTCCAGCCAAAAGAGTCTACACCCTGCTCCCTATTCTCAATATTTCATCTCCCATCCCCACCTCCTTGTATTATAAGCTGTCCTCCAAAACTATACTATATTACCTTCTCAGCTCTGCCTTTTTGACCTCCAACAATGGTTAGTTCAGGTATTATTTCCTTTAGGAAATCTACCCCAATCTTTCCAGTTGTTAAGTTTCTTCCTCTCCTAAAATGACTGTGTTTACTTATCTCTACATATGATGTAATCTTCCCACAGAATATAAGCACTTTGAGGGCAGGAACCATTTAATGTTGCACTATATGAACAAAGCATAATTGTGGTATCTCTTTTTTTTATTTTATTTGAATAAAATATGTGTGGGTAATTCTTCAACAATAACCCCCACATAGCTTTCCGTTACAAATTTTCCCCCAACTCCCCACCCCTCCCCTAGATGGCAGGATATCCACTACATGTTAATTATGTCAAAACATTGGCAAATCGAATATATGTATACATATTTCCAAACTTGTCATTATTGTGCAAGAAAAATCTTGTCTACACAAACGATATATCAGATAAAGGAAACACAATGTAAGCAAAGATCAGTCAAGGAGTATGAGAATGTCATGTTGTGGTCCACATTTCACATCCCTCTCCCTGGGTGTATATGGCTTTCTTCAGTGAACAATTGGAGGTGGTTTGAAACATTTCATTGTTGAAGAGAGCCATGTCCATCAGAATTAATCGTCATATAGTACTGTTGTTGCCGTGTATAATGATCTCCTGGTTCTGCTCATTTCACTCAGCATCAGTTCATGCAAGTCTCTCCAGGTCTCTCTGAAATCATCTTGCTGGTCATTTCTTACAAAACAATAATATTCCATAATATTCATATACCATAATTTATTCAGCCATTCTCCAATTGAAGGGCATCTATTCAATTTCCAGTTTCTAGCCACTACAAAAAGGGCTGCCACAAACATTCTTGTACTTGTGGGGCCTTTTCCTTCCTTTATGATTTCTTTGGGATATAAGCCCAATAGAAATGCTGCTGGGTCAAAGGGCATGCACAGTTTGATAACTTTTTGAGCATAGCTCCAAATTGTTCTCCAGAATGGCTGTATCCAT
This sequence comes from Myrmecobius fasciatus, assembly GCA_023553655.1. Classification (NCBI taxonomy): domain Eukaryota; kingdom Metazoa; phylum Chordata; class Mammalia; order Dasyuromorphia; family Myrmecobiidae; genus Myrmecobius; species Myrmecobius fasciatus. The sequence continues at coordinate 163,356 of JAJPUD010000851.1, read as the reverse complement.
TCACAGCTCCACCAACAATGTATCAGTGTCCCAGCCCTCCCACATTCCCTCCAACATTCATCATTAACTTTTCCTGTCATTTTAGAGAATCTGACTGGTGTGAAGTGATATCTCAGGGTTGTCTTGATTTGCATTTCTCTGATCAATAGTGATTTGGAGCACCTTTTCATATGACTATAAATAGTTTTAATTTCATCCTCTGAAAATTGTCTGTTCATATCCTTTGACCAATTATTGATTGGAGAATAGCTTGAATTTTTATAAATATGAGACAATTCTCTATATATTTTAGAGATGAGACCTTTATCAGAACCCTTAAATATAAAGATGTTTTCCCAATTTATTGCT
>JAJPUD010000851.1:139992-158008 GCA_023553655.1 Myrmecobius fasciatus | reverse complement strand
AATTGATTATGCTAATAGTTTTCCTAATATTGAACCAGCCCTGCATTCCTGGTATAAATCCTACTTGGTCATGATGTATTATCCTGGGGATGACTTTCTGTAATCTTGTTGCTAAAATCTTATTTAAAATTTTTGCATCAATATTCATTAGGGAAATCAGTCTATAGTTTTCTTTCTCAGTTTTCTCCCTACCTGGTTTAGCTATCAGCACCATATCTGTGTCATAGAAGGAATTTGGTAGTACACCTTCTTTCCCTATTTTTTCAAATAGTTTATATAGTATTTGGATTAATTGTTCTTTGAATGTTTGGTAAAATTCACATGTAAATCCATCTGGCCCTGGAGATTTTTTCTTAGGGAGTTGATTAATAGCTTGTTCTATTTCTTTTTCTGAAATAGGGCTATTTAAATAATTTATTTCCTCTTCTGTTAATCTGGGCAATCTATATTTTTGTAGATATTCCTCCATTTCATTTACATTATCAAATTTATTGGCATAAAGTTGGGCAAAGAAACTCCTAATTATTACTCTAATTTCCTCTTCATTGGAGGAAAGTTCTCCCTTATCATTTTTGAGACTAATAATTTGATTTTCCTCTTTCCTTTTTCTAATCAAATTAACTAAAGGCTTATCTATTTTGTTGGTTTTTTCGTAAAACCAACTCTTACTTTTATTTATTAATTCAATAGTTTTCTTATTTTTAATTTTATTGATCTCCCCTTTAATTTTCAGAATTTCCAATTTGGTATTTAATTGAGGATTTTTAATTTGGTCTTTTTCTAGCTTTTTTAATTGTAAGCCCAGTTCATTAATCTTCTCCTTCTCTGTTTTACGCAAGTAAACATCTAGAGATATAAAATTACCCCTTATAACCGCTTTAGCCATGTCCCACAAATTTTGGTATGTTGTCTCATTGTTGTCATTCTCCTGGATGAAATTTTCGATTGTGTCTATAATTTGCTCTTTCACCCATTCGTTCTTCAGGATTAGATTATTTAATTTCCAAATAACTTGTGGTCTATTTTCTCCTGGCCTTATATTACATGTGAGTTTTATTGCATCATGATCTGAGAAGTATGCATTTACTATTTCTGCTTTTCTGCATTTGATTTTGAGGATTTTATGCCCTAACACATGATCAATTTTTGTATAAGTTCCATGAACCCCTGAGAAAAAAGTATACTCCCTTCTATCACCATTCAATTTCCTCCAGAGATCTATCATACCTAACTTTTCTAGCCTTTTGTTAACCTCCCTAACTTCTTTCTTATTTATTTTGGAATTTGATTTATCTAATTCTGAGAGAGCAAGGTTGAGATCTCCCACTAGTATAGTGTTACTGTCTATTTCTCCTTGCATCTCTCTTAACTTCTCCTCTAGGAATTTGGATGCTATACCACTTGGTGCATATATGTTAAGTATTGATACTGCTTCATTGTCTATGGAACCCTTTAGTAAAATGTAGTTTCCTTCCTTATCTCTTTTAATTAGATCTATTTTTGTTTTTACTTGATCCGAGATAAGGATTGCTACCCCTGCCTTTCTTTGTTCACCTGAAGCATAGAAGATTCTGCTCCAGCCTTCACTCTGTATGTATCTCTATGTTTTAGATGTGTTTCTTGTAAACAACATATTGTAGGATTCTGGCTTTTAATCCAGTCTGCTACCCGCTTCCGTTTTATGGGAGAGTTCATCCCATTCACATTCACAGTTAAAATAACTATATCTGTATTCCCTGCCATCTTATTTACCCAGAGTTATGATTTTCTCTTCCCTTTCCCCTCTTTCCCTTCCCCCCTCCCCAGTACTTTGCTCTTAATGACCACCTCCCACCAATAATCCTCCTCCCTTTAGAGTCCCTCCCTCCCCTTTATACCTTTCCCCTAATCCTTCTATTAGTTTATCCCTTTCCTTTTCTCCCCTCCCTCCTACCTTCCCACAAGGAGGATCAGTGCTTTCTTTGAAGCCAAATGTGTCTGATATACTCTCTTAGAGTCCAATCTAATGAGAGTAAGGTTTACACAATACTCATCGCCCACCCTTCTTTCCCTCAATTATATTAGATCTTCTATGTCTCTTTATGAGATTTTGCCTTATTTTATCTCCTTTATTTTTACTTTATTTTGCCTCCTTTTCCCTCCTCCCCCCTTTTTCTTTTTCAGTATGGTATCCCTTCCACCTCTAATTTCTTTTCCATTATTATCAAAGAAAAATCAAATTATACTGCCCTTCTTTAAAGGATACCTATAGTAGGAATATAGTTCTCAAGAGTTTTCCTTTTTACCTTTTTATGTTTCTCTTGAGTTCTCTATTTGGAGGTCAAATGTTTTGTTCAGATCAGGTCTTTTCATTGGAAATAGGTGAAATTCTCCTGTATCATTGAATGACCATCTTCTTCCCTGGAAGATGATGCTCATTCTAGCTGGATAACTTATTCTTGGCTGTAATCCAAGTTCTTTTGCCTTTCGGAATATCTGGTTCCAGGCCCTTCGATCCTTCAATGTGGAAGCTGACAGATCCTGTGTAATTCTAATGACAGTTCCTCGGTATTTGAACTGTTTCTTTCTAGCTGCTTGCAATATCTTTTCCTTGGTGCGATAGTCCTGAAATTTGGCCACGATATTCCTTGGGGTTTTAATTTTGGGGTCTTTTTCTGGAGGTGATCGGTGAATTCTTTCAATGCCAATTTTGCCTTCTGATTCTAAAACATCAGGGCAATTCTCTTTCATGATTTCCTGGAGGATAGCATCCAGGTTCTTTTTTTCATCGTGGCTTTCAGGGAGTCCGATAATCCTTAAATTGTCTCTCCTGGATCTGTTTTCCAAGTCAGTTGTTTTTCCTAGGAGATATTTCATATTTTCTCCTATTTTTTCATTTTTTTGTTTTTGTTTAACTGATTCTTGAAGTCTTATTGAGTCATTTACTTCTATTTGTTCAATTTTAATTTTTAAAGTATTATTTCCTTCAGTTATCTTTTTTAGCTCCTTTTGTAGCTGGCCAATTGAATTTCTTGATTCAATGCATTCTTTTTCCATTTTGCCAGTTTTATTTTTCAGTGAATTGTTGTCTTTTTCCAATTCACCAATTTTGTTTTTCAGTTCACCATTTTTATTTTCCAGTGAATTGGTGATTTTTTCCAATTCACCAATTTTGTTTTTCAGTGAACTGTTTTCTTTTTCCAATTCACCAGTCCTATTTTCCAGTTTTTGATATTTCTGTTGCCCTGATCTCAATTTATTTCCCCATTCTTCTTCTAGCTCTCTTTTGAGATTCTTAATGCAATCATCTAGGTAAGCCTTCTGAAAGGGAGACCAACTTAACTCTGCCTTTGTGGCTTCATCTGGGATTGTTTTCATAATGTCAGGATCTGGGGACTGTTCTATTTTTTCTCCGTAAAAGCTTTCTATGGTGAGAGCTCTCTTCTGCTTCTTGCTCATGATTTAAAGTTGGGATATTGGTCAAAAGCAGAGAAAACTGCAGCAATTTGTATTTGCCCTGGGGCAGTTTGCCGAGTTGACTTCCGGTCTGAGGCTGGTCGGGCTAGATTCGCACTAGGACCATGTTTTCAGGTGTTCTCCATCCACCCTTTTCCAAAGGCAGATCTGCCAAAGCACCTGCCCGCAAGCAGAGCAAAGTGGCCCAGGCGTCTCCCAGGGGCTTCCTGGGTGCCTCAAATCCTCCCCTCTATCGCAGCCCTGACTTCCACCCCGGCTGGAGTCTGATGGTGACCAGCGGCCGATTTCCCCTGAGGCTAACCTTCTCCGGAGTTCTTTCAAGGTAGATCTTTGATAGAAGTGCATTGTAGTCCAAATGCTTGGCGGGGCCCTCACTCAGAAACCAGTTGGAAGGCTCACTTTGTCTGGGTCTGATGGAAGGTCCCAGGAGTTCACAGAGAAAGCTGTCTGCAGTTCGCCATCTTCATAATTGTGGTATCTCAAAAGAAATCCTTTGACCCAGCAATAACACTACAAGATCTATTTCCAAAGATGATTTAAGAAAAAGAAAAGAACCAATATATTCTAAAATATGTTTAGCATCTGTCTTTGTGGTGACAAAGTACTGGACATTGTGAAGTTAGCCCATCACTGGGGAATGGCCAAATAAGTTGTGATGTATGATTGTGACGGAATACTACTGTGCTATAAGAAATTATGAGCTCAGTGATAAAACAGATAAACCTGCATAAAATAATAAAGAATGAAATGAACAGCACCAAGAGAACATTATATACAGTAATGTCAATATTGTTTAAAATTTTTTTTCAGAAATTAAGTCATTTTGACTATTATAAATATCCAAATTAACTACAAAGGACATATAAAGAAAGATATTAATTGCATCCAGAGAAAAAACTGACAAATAGAAGTATATAAATAATGATATATAATAATGTTACATACATACACATATTTGTGTCTAGTAGTAGCCATCTTTTGGGCAGAGGAGGAAGGAAAGGAGAAAAAAATGAAATTTACATGATTACTCAAATTTTTGTCTGTTTGTTTCATATAAATATGCTTTGTCTGCATTGCTGTATCATCAATTTTCAAGGACAGAATTGTGTATTTTAATTTACCTTACCCCAGAGACCTTCTCTGGACACAGGGCAGACACTTGAGAAATGCAAGTTGAATACTTATATTGAGAGGATCTGTGAAATAAGATAGATTTTCTACAAGCACAGTCAATAACACATAAAGGTTAAGGGAAGGACTGGATGACACCTTGGGGGTTGGTAGGGTTTTTCTGAGCCTAATAATTTCTTAAACATTCTATAAGTGAAAACAGGAAAAAACAGGAAAATGAAATGTGAATATGTGTATAATATGAATCAACATGAAAACGAGTATGTATAATATGTAATATTAGTATAATCAAGTGATTTATTCAGCATGCATCTAATGAAAAATATTTGATTCTAAACTATTAAATAAAAAATATTTCTCCATTTGACCATGTAATATATAATAGAGATATATGTATGTATGATATATGTAGAGAGATTATTTTGCTGACAGACTACTTGATAAAGGAAATTTTATTCTCTTTATGTATCTTAGTTGTAAGAGAGTTTAATATTAATCAACTAGAGCCCAACTTATGAGCCTTCAATTAATTGTAGTTTTTTTTTATTTTTCTTAGTGCATTTCTATTGAATTTAAAAACCTTTTATTAAGCATCTACTATGTACACCTCATTATTAATTACTTGGGAAATGAAGATCAATTAGAATAATAGATAGGAAGGGACCTTAGAGTTTATCAAGTTCCACTCCACCCAGTTCCTTTTGGTCTTTTTCCTAAAGTGTTTTGCATAGAATCATACTAAGACCAGGAGCAGAATGGTGGGCTGAAAAGAATCTCCTTACTACAACTCTTTTCAGTCCCCATCTTGTTTATTGACTATTCCTAGGATAATTTGCAAGGACCCAATTTAATGACCATTGGTAGTATAGAAATGAAAACAGGAAAAAATAGGAAAATGAAATGTGAATATATGTATAATATGAATCAATATGAAAATGAGTATGTATAATATGTAATATTAGTATAATCGGGTGATTTATTCAGGATGTATCCAATTAAAAAATCTGGATTCTAAACTAGAATATTTAAATAAAAAAATAAACTCAAATTAAAATGTATACTGAGGGAGTCTAAGAAGTCCTCAGTCCAGGAGGATTGAGCTATCAATTCTCTGATTAGCTATAATGTTAATCTACATCACAAAAAGCTGAAATAGAATCTGAATGTGAGTTAAAGGACCAGATAGACTTCTCCTCCTTCAGGGAGGAAGACTGAAAGCAAGCAGGTTGTAAAGAACAGAGAATTAAGTGATGATATCTAGAGAGAGCAATAGAGTGCAAGTTAGAGAAGATACTCTAGCTTCCTTCTCAATAATATTTTATTAAATGACATTGGCAGAAATGAGGAAGCTGCATTGCAAGTAGAGAGGTACTTTACCTTAGAAAATCATCCTAGGAGAGAGGTAAATGTGGCCATGTGTCCTTATACATATTTACTGGCCATCAGTGTTTCCTGTATGTATCCTTTCTCCCACTTCCATTGTGATAATTACTTAGATCATAATAGATATTAAGCCACATTTTTATTGTCATTTATTTTGGTCTATTGCTACTAATTAAATGTCTTTTACTTTAAAATAGCATATCCTTATGATTTAAAAAATGCTATCTATCCCCAGAAAAAGAACTGAAACTCTGAATACAAATTGAAGCATGTTTTTTTTTTAACTTTATTATTCTTTTCTGTTTGTTTTTTGGTCTGTTTTCTTTTATAACATAACTAATAAGAAAATATGATTTGCATGACCATACATGTATAATCTATCTCAATTGCTTATCTTGTCAATGAAAAGAGTGAGGATGAAAATTTTTAAACAGATGATGAAAATTGTTCTGCATGTAAGGGAAAAATAAAATATTAAATAAATAATTTAAAATAATATGTCTTCTAATTGTGTGATAAAAGAAGTATATAGTGGAATACTGAGTTATGAATTCAAATTTTTGCTGACCCACAACAAATCTAGTAATTGAAGAATTTATAAGGATATTCATGTTTGAGTACAATATTCGGCAGATTTTACTTACTATTAAGGCAGAAGACTATATTAATAAAACTTTGGATAGTTTTGGTTAAACAGAAAAAGCAATTAACCTAATTCTATTTCATTATGAGTTGAATTAATTAAGACAACATACTTCAAATATTTTTATATGTGGTTAATTTACTCCACTGTTATAATTTACTGACTACATACCATATTCATTTAACTGTGCTAGTTTAGGACAAGAGGGAGGGATAACTGAAAAACAACCCACTGCTTCCACTTGAAGAGGATCCTCAGCATGTTAGGTATATCTTCTATAAGTAGGTTTACTGAAAGTTGTGGACAAAGGTCACATAGGCATGGATAGGTTGAGATTTGTATTTGCTAAAAGGAATATTCATTCCATTACCAAAGGAAAAGACTCAATTTCATCCTAAAATTCTACTTCTTCTAGAGAAGAGGTTCTTAAATTAGAATCCATGGAATTTTTAAAAATAAATATTACTGTTTTTGTTCAGTTGCTTCAGTCATGCTCAGCTCTTTGTGAACCTGTTTGGGGTTTTCTTGGCAAAGATACTGAAGTAATTTGCCATTTCCATCTTTAGATCATTTTACAGTTGAGAAACTGAGGCAAACAGGGTTAAGTGAATTTCCCAGGATCATCCAACCATTAAGTGTCTGAGGCCGGATTTGAACTCAATGAAGGATCTTTCTGACTATTCTTGGTGCTCTGTCCACTGCATTCCCTTAATAATTGTATCTCAATGTAGTTAGTTTCCCTTTGTAATCTTATATTTTCTATTTTATGCATTTAAAAACATTGTTCTTAAAAGGAATCCATAGGTTTCATCAGTCTGTCATAGGGGTCCATGATAGGGGGGAAAATTAATAATCCCTGCAATAAACAATTGGAGCATTAGAGTATGAAAGGAAATCCAACTATTAAATACTAATATACAATTAATTATGTTAATTCAAAGGTTGTTTTGTTGTGTTTTTTTAAAACTAGCAATAATAATGAAATTCTCTGAGCTCCAAATGATTTCAGAGCTTTCTTAAAATAGTGAAAACGTATTTTTTCCTACTACTAAGGAAAAATCAAAAAGGAAGAAGGGGACAGGGATTAGAGAATTTTTACTGTGAGACTTAGAAGCAATGTAGGTAAACATTTTAAACAAACAAACAAACAAAAAAAGAAACATACTGCCCATCCTACATCATGCCCAATTAATGTATGGTCATCAAAAGGCAAGTTTAAATGGTCACTATTTTTCAGTATTAACTGTGACAGTTGCTACCACTGTCATTATACTAAAGCTGAAACTAGCTGACATTGGCTAATAAAGGTACCAACCGAAGCAGAAAAATAAGATGAGTGATGTTCTTTTGTCTCAAGGTTTCTGCGCTTCCCACTACTGTGTGTGTTGAATACTGTATTTTGGACAGAAAAGGAAAAGACCATAATTGAGAAGTGCATAGCAGTGTTGATAAGCCCTATGGGTGATTTTCATTAGCAACATTTTGTGCAAATGGTGATTTCCGTGTTGGAGGTTTAGCATGTGATCTTTTCTTTACATTGTTATATCCACTACAATGAGTGAGACACTGTGCTGTTTGGTAATGTCTATAAATGAAAAACTATATCTATTGATTGAGATCTATTGGTCCTGGTGTCAGGAAGACTCATCTTCCTGAATTCAAATCTGACCTCAGTTACTGGGCAAGTCACTTAGCCATGTTTACCTCAATTTCCCCATCTGTAAAATGAACTGGAAAAGGCAAACCACTCCAGTATCTTTGCTAAGAGAACCCCAAACAAGATCACAAAGAGTCAGACACGACTAAACAATGATTGAACAACACTGTTCAATACTTATTGGTTATTGGTTCCTCAAAAGGTTCAGTGTATTTATTTCAGTTAAATTATCATTTGCAAAGGATTATCATTTTGTGCTTTTTAGTTCTCAAAAAATTATAAAGAAACTATTTCCCCCTAGAAAATCAGTAGTTAAATAAATAGAAGATTGAAATCACTGTATTTAACTTCTTTTACTATAATTTATTTATATGTATATTTATATTATATATTTATTCATTTATACACATACACATATATACATTCTTTTGTGGTTATACATGAGAAGTTGAACAAGGAACCTTGCTTGACAAGAGAAAGAAAGATCCATTTATTTTTTAAAAAATTTTAAAAACTATTTATGCTCCAAAATAAATTCTTTCACTCCTTCTATCTATGCCTGTACTAGCTCATCTGGCCTGGCAAAAGATTCTTTGTTCTGCATATTTAACTAACAAGATTTTATTGCTCTAAAGCATATGCATATGTTACTTCAATCTCATATTGAATTTTATCAACTGAAAACAGAGGAAATAGTTGGAAGTGCTTATTGGCTTATTATAACAAAAAACAGCAAATTTGAGTACTACATAGATATGCAAGTCTCTAGAAGAGATGTTTCAGTATTAATCAGGCACTTTTTAAAAAAAAAAGTTAGTGGTCTCCGATTTATAAAATGTACTTTCAAAACTAGCCACCTAGAGCTACAGCAAAGGAAATTGATTATGTGTGTGTGTGTATATATATATATATATGTACATATATATATATATAGTGAGAAGAGAGCAAATTAAAACCAGAGTTCATCTAATAATCTTTAAAAAAAAAAAAAACACACACATGCACACTTTTTCCCCCCACAATCTCACACAATAACTTTCTTTCTTCAAGTCATCTCAGTTTTTGTTGTGCAAAACTACTAAGAGCTACAACAAAAGGCACTGGTGGATACACATAATCACTGAGAGTAATGACTACTTTTATTTCTACATATGACAACTCTTATTTATACATAACTTGTTAGGAGTATCCAGGATAGTGAAAAGAGAACTAGATTCGGAGAGGTTCTGGATTCTAATCTTAACTGTACCTCTTACTACTGGCATGAGCTTGGATAAATCACTATATTTCCCCTCATTTAACAGATGAAAAACTGAGGCTAAGAATTCAATCAGGTTTATAAGACTAGTAACAATCTGAGATAGAATTTGAACTCACATGTTCCTTATTCCCAACCAATTATATTGAAATACAGGAATCAAAAAATTATTTAAAAAAAAATAGTTCCCACAGGACTAAATGATCTCCAAAATTCCTTTCAGTTCAGAAATCTTATACTGAGGTTTAGAAAGAACTTTCTTTTTTCCCTCCTCCTCTCTCTCTTTTCTTTACAACCTACTCAAAATATAAAGTATAAGCAAATTAAAAAAGGAAACTAAATTCTCTCCTTATTTTCTTTATTTCTATACAGTAACTCAATACCCACACTTTTTCCCCATCCAAAACTATGAAACTCACTACCTTACCCTTCACCCTGCTAAGGGGTCTGCTGGTAAATGTTTAATACCTGACATACTTTTAATTTAATCTGTATTATTAATATTTCCCATTCCTTTCTTAAATCTAGAATTCATCAAATCATTTAATCCTCTATTTTGTGATTTCTAGGATATGAATTCACATTGAAAATTTAACAGTAGGTTTTCACAACTCAGTACAAGCTAGCTTCTCCAGCCCTTTTTCTCATTTTTCTACATTTTCTCATCCTCTCTGCCCTGCCTCAATATCGGTAGGGCTGAAATGAACTGAAAGTGAAGCTATGTGAGCCAGGGCCCAGGCCACTGCCATTGTTTCCCTTAACCCTTTTTTTTCTCTCCTGTTTAAATGAATAAGGTCAGCAGCTACAATGGAGATTGACAACCATAAGGCAGAAGATTAACCAGCCTCTGTGAGTTCATCCTGATCTGATCTTTAAAGCAGTAATAAAGGTTGAGTTAATGCAATCTTTCTGTATCTAATACTTTCAATCAATTCAATTTAATTCAATTCAAAAAGCATTTAAGATTCTTCTTTTTGCTAGGTGCTGGTGATACAAATATATGTATGTATAAATGTGGTATACACACATATGTATATATATATATATACACATATATATATATACACACACACATATATATATATAATATATATATATAATTCACTACTTCCAAGAGCTCACATTCTAAATCATTACCATATCTCCATTGATTCTAACAGATAAAGGGGTTGTCATCAGTTCCCCTGAAAAACAGAATGAAAAACTATTGACCCGTGGAAGAGGGTGACAAATGAGTCACTGACATTGATATAGGCTTTAAGGGTTTCAAGTTCTGTATTCATATATCTTATTCGATAAGGCAGCTAGATGTACAGTGGGTAGGGGCCTGGAGTCAGGAAGAACAAAATTTAATTCCAGCCTCAGACTGGTATAACTCTTGACCAGTCATTCAACCTCTGATAGCTTCTGTTTCCTCATGTTTAAAATTGGGATAATAAAGCATTTACCAAACAGGATCATTGTAAGGATGAAGTAAGATAATATATAAATGTTAGTTGTTGTTATTATTATTTATTAATCATCACAGTCACTATGAAATAAAGGCTATTAGTCTCTCTATACCAATATATATGAAGAAATGGAGCAGGTCAATCAATTACTCAAGTCAAGTCAACAAGATTCTATTAATCACTCACTCTGTTCAAGGTACCTAGAGTCAATGTCAGAGGTGAGCTAGGAGCCTATGGCTGGGAGATTTCAAGTCCCATTTTATATCTACTATAATACAAGAGTTTTTACATCCATTGTGCCATTTTATTTTTCAATATTCAAGAGCATTCATAAAACAATAATGCCAACAAAAACAGATTATAAACTCAAGGTTTTAGAAAAAAAATTATTCGTTTCCTAACTTATTAAGTAGCACATGCTTTGATCTTATTCCTAGAATTTCACGGAATATTACTCACTCAAATTGGTGGTAAAATGAGCCTCCTGAAACATTAAGTAAATAAAAAATAAGACAGGAAGGGATGGATGCCACATTATTGCTGGTCTGTCATGCAGCGTGTGTCACCAAGGGCAAGGACTGCTTTAATTACCAGCTGTGTGAATTTCTGATCACTCTTATGGCAAAATTTAAATCTTGTTAATTTTCCCTAGCAGCTTGACAACAGCTCATTTACAAACCTTGGGGGGGATGCAAACTTTATAGGCTTCAGTCCCTAGCAGGAGGGCATCATTCAAACAAAAGCCTTTGGGGGTTCTGAGCTTCATGACCTTGAGCATCATTTAGGACACATTGTGAATACACAAAAGCCCTAAGTTATGGTTTTTAATGTCTAGGTACAGGAGATGGAGAGACATGCTATTAGGAGAAAGACAAGTAAAAGAAACTTGCTATGAATCTTCAAAATTGAATCATGTTCCAGAATTCTTATTTCTATGGGAATTCCACAGATTCAACCTGGGGAAAGTATAGTTTTCCCCTCCTGGATCAATGCCTTGTCATGGTGAAGGAGCTTGCAAAACTCAATGAAACCATGAGATATACTATGTGAGGTTACCTAAGACAAACAGTTGATAATGGAAAGTTTGGACAAAAAGTGATCCATTGGAGAAAGAAACGGTGAATTGGTAACTTTGCCAAGAAAATTTCATGGATAATATGGAGAACAGAAGGGCTTGGCACCATGATTTATGGGATCATGAAAAGTCACTAAACAAAAAGCATAGTGTTGGTATTTATGAGTTTGGGAAATTTGAAGTCTTAATTTTGTAGTGTCAAAATCATAGGATCATAGAACTCTTAGGGATCTCAGAAGTGATCTGTTCAATCTCTTCATAAACTAAGGCCCAAGGAAGTAGTTTTCCCAAGATAATACACAGTATTAACTATAGATAACATCTTAGAGTGAGGATTTATACACAGGTTCTTTGACTCCAGAACCAATGCCCTTTCCATCATTCCATAACAGTACTATTACAAGTTCATTTTAAGTTGTACTGTCCCATTATAAGGTAGAATGGATAGAATGTTGGTCTTTGAGTCAGGAAATTCTGGGTGCAAGTCCTGTCTTTGGAAATTATATCTATGCGACCAAGAATAAGTCAGTATTTTAGAGTGGAAAGAATTGGATAAATTGGATTTCAATCCTTTCTCTGACACTTAATACCTCTGTGGCCTTTGACATATGCCCTAAATTAGTTTCCTCATTTGAAAAATGCAAATCCATTGAACTCTCAGGCCTCCAGGAGCCCTTAATGTCCTTTTAGGCATTTAAACAATGTTTGTTAATTAATCTAGAATGCTATGTTCCAATGAATTTAACCATTTATGGTCCCTCAGCAACTCTCTGAAACTATATTATAGAAGAACAGCTCATGTCCATGGGTGAAAGGAATTTCATCAGTGGAAGTTCCCTGCACTGAAATCACAGTTTTAGATAAGACTGTCACTCCCTACCAAAACCCAAACTTTCATAATCCTATTGACTAGTATAATATTGAAGGATGTATTTTTTTAATAACAGCTTTTTTATTTTCAAAATACATACAAAGACAGTTTTCAACATTCACCTTTGCAAAACTTGTGTTCCAATTTTATTTCTCCCTCCCTTCCCTCTACCCCCTACTCTAGATGGCAAGTAATCCAACATATGTTAAACATGTGCAATTCTTCTATACATATTTCCACAGTTATCATACTACACAAGAAAAATCAGATCAAAAAGGAAAAAAAAATGAGAAAGAAAACAAAATGGAAGCAAACAATAACAAAAAGAGTGAAAATGCTATGTTGTGATCCACACTCAGTTCCCACAGTCCTCTCTCTGGATGGAGATGGCGCTCTTCATCACAAGAGCACTGGAACTGGCCTGAAACATCTCGCTAATGAAAAAAGCCACATCCATCAAAATTGATAATCATGTAGTCTTGTTGTTGCTGTGTACAATGTTCTCTTGGTTCTACTTATTTTATTTAACATCAGTTCATGTAAGTCTCTCCAGGCTTCTCTGAAATTATCCAGCTAATCATTTCTTACAGAACAATAATATTCCATAATATTCATATACCATAATTTATTCAGCCATTCTCCAACTGATGAACATCCACTGTTTTCAGTTCCTTGCGACTACAAAAAAGGATTACTACAAACACTTTTATATACATGGGTCCTTTTCCCTTTTTTATGATCTCTTTGGGATATAAGTCTAGTAGAGACACTACTGGATCAAAGAATATGCATATTTTGGTAGGCCTTTGGGCATAGTTCCAAATTGTTCTCCAGAATGGTTGGACTAGTTCACAACTCCACCAATAATGTATTAGTGTCCTGATTTTCCCTCATCCCCTCCAATTTTTATCATTATCTTTTCCTGTTACCCTAGCCAGTCTGAGAGGTGGTATCTCAGAGTAGTCTTAATTTGCATTTCTCTGATCAATAGTGATTTAGAGCATTTTTTTCATATAACTAAAAATGGCTTTAATTTCTTAATCTGAAAATTGTCCATATCCTTTGACTATTTAAAGGAGGTATTTTCTAATAAATTAAGATGTCTTTTTCTAAGATAAATTTTACAAAAAAAAAAAAAAAGGAATCTGCCTTCTTCCCCATTTCTCCTCTATGAATACTTTTACTAAAGAATCATGAATGTCTAAATATATGTAAATAATTAATCACCTCAGTGTTTCCCATGTATAAAGAAAACACTTGTTCATTGAATATGAAACTATTCAGTCTAACTTTCTCATTTTACAGATGAAGAAACTGAGATCCAGAGACACAAAGTAATTTGCACATAAGTAGTTAATGACAGGGACAACTGGATCATCACTTAGTAGATAGAGAACTGGGGAAATTAAGCTAGGGAAATGAGTTCCAAAGCAGTGTTACCCATTTATTAGCTGTGTGAGTTTGTACAAATCACTTAATCTGTTTGCCTTACTCCATTGGAGAACAAAATGGCAAACAATTTCAGAATGCTTACCAAGAAAACCCCATAGACTATATGGTCCATGGGATCATGAAGAGTTAGTTACAACTGAATGATTAATCAACAACTTAATGACAGAGACTGGATTTGGAACTCAGGTCATCTCACTCCAAAAGTAGAGTTATTTCTGCCTACCACACTCCCTTTCAAATGGCTCTTATCCCTTCACTTCCTTAAAAAGAGAAGACTCCCTATCCCAAACCTAGATTGCAAGGTTCAGGAAAATAATCCAGAGAAGTCTGATATTTATAACCAGAATTTACAGCTTCCCAAAGGAGTTTTGTAATCTTCTTTTCATAAGATGTTTAAAGGAGAAACCCTGAAAGAAGCCTTTAGGAAATTCTGAAAGGCACGGGTATTAGATTTCTTTTTCAATTGCATAGGGTGAAAACATTCTTTCCAATAAAAGTTGGAACCTTCCATAATTCATGAGCTGACTAAGGCACTCAAAGATTGAGTGACCTGGACAGGACCACACAGTCATTGAGGCAGAATCTGAGCCCATCTTGTCTTGGATCCAAAACCAGTTCTCTATCCACTACAGCTGCCTTTCAGGAAGTACTGACATCCAATTAGGAAAAAAAAATAATTAAGACAGAAAATTTTTTTATACTACTTTGCCATGAATTTGAAGTGAAAAAACGATTCCTTTATATAGCAAATATATTCATAAATCTCATTTGCATAATAAGAAGAGAGTGTTGTGGATTTTTAAAAGAAACAAAGCCTTTTTGTGAAGGAAAATAAATGTATAGTAAGTAGTGCCTATATTTTCATTTCAAAGGAATTAGACCCCAGAGAATGTTGATCTAATAGATTTAAGGTAATAGCAATGTAGGCTTGATGTTGAAAACTTCTAAGTACATGGCACAGGATTTTTCATTTATTTACTTTGTTAGCAAGTGGATTTTTCATTCACTTACTTTTTCTTTGGATTCTTCCATGCATCTTGATGTCATTCAAAGCCCAAATACACTTTTATATCTTCCAAAACAGAAACATTGCCAGTATCTAGGAGAAAACATACATTGGTCCATTAGCTGAGCTCATGCCCTTTTCTGAATCACCATCTTGCAATGGTCATGAGATTAACTTAGAAGTTAGCAGTTTAAACTTAGCAGTTTAAAGTATTAATAGTTATCTTCTTAATTAGCAATTGAATAATAAGCAGACCTAATTAAACAATACCCACACCTTTTTTTTTTCTTTTTCTTTTTCTTTTTTTTCTTTTTGGAGACATAACTGTTCTCCAGTGATTCAGTTGGGATATAGAAAATCTAACTCCCATCTGTCAGCTCAGAGATTTATTTGAATAGGAAACTAGGTTTGAGGTTTAAAAAAAAACAACTTTCTTTTCATTGACTATAGCACAGGGAATTTGGGCTAATTAGCATATCATTTTCTTCAGATGCTGCAAATGTTTTTGCCTTAAGTGATTAACCAGCTCTCGTGTTATTGTCTCTTCTGGCTCTTGAGACCTTCACATGGTCTTTGCCATAAGGTTTTGATTCTACTTCCAACTCGCTAATATAATTTCATCTCTAAAGTCATAGAATAAAAAAGGCGGAATACAAAAATTTTAATCACAGTGGTTGTAAGCAACAATAATAATGGCTTACTGCAAAGCATTTTATAGATACTACTTTGAAGTAAGTAGCCCCAGCTAGTGGATTAAGTGCTAGACTTGGAATGTAAATCTGACCTCAGACATTTACTGTGTGATCCTGGACAAGTAACTTTACTCTGTCTCAGTTTATCTGTAAAGTGAACTAGAGAAAGAAATGATAAACCATTCCAGTATCTTTGTCAAGAAAACCCAAAATGGTTAAGAATTCCTAAACTAGATGTTTAGAAGATCTATTACTTGTGCAATTAAGAAAGGCAGCTACAAAGCCTGAACCTGATAGCAGCTCTGCATAATGGGAAGGATTTTGGATCTAATCAGAGGACTTAGGTTCAAATCTGGATCTTAATTTCCTCATCTGTAAAATGAGATAATCTCTAAATTCCCTTGCAATTGTAAATCTACAAACATTTGTGGGAAATTGTCCAGCATCATACTTAATTCAGAGAAGGCTGCCACAATTACAACTTGGGTCTCTGAGTTCTGAAATGGCACAAGCATGAATGTGCTAGGTATGATATCATGTACTACTGTTAGGACACTGTCTTACTCACCCAGAAACACACACAAACAGGGAAAGAGAGAAACAGAGACAGAGACATATAGAGATAGAAACAGACAAAGACAGAGAGGGAGAGCTTATCTTTCAGGAACATTTATGGACACAAATCACCTTTCTTTATACCTTTTGAAAACCAATCAACAGGTGCTTACAGAACCAAGAAGGACAAAAGTCATCTTATTTTTACAAATACTCATAAATCTACTATACAAATCTTTAAATATTTTAGAAAGACAAGTATTATCAAAATAGGTACATGATTTAAATATAAAGGGGTCTGTGACACAAAAGAGGTCAAGAATGGTTTCAGAAAATAGACCAAAAACCAATTGGAAACTAAATAATTTTATCCTAAAGAATGAATGGGTGAAACAGCAAATTACAGACACAATTACTAATTTCATTCAAGAGAATGACAATAATGAGACCACATACCAAAATTTGTGGGATACAGCCAAAGCGGTAATAAGGGGAAATTTTATATCTCTAGATGCTTATTTGCATAAAATAGAAAAAAGAGAAAATCAATGAATTGGGCTTGCAACTAAAAAAGCTAGAGAAAGAACAAATTAAAAACCCCCAATCAAATACCAAACTTGAAATCCTAAAAATAAAAGGAGAGATTAGTAAAATTGAAAGTAAAAAAACTATTGAATTAATAAATAAAACTAAAAGTTGGTTTTATGAAAAAACCAACAAAATAGATAAACCTCTACTTAATTTAATTAGAAAAAGGAAAGAGGAAAATCAAATTGTTAGTCTCAAAAATGAAAAGGGAGAACTTTCCACCAATGAAGAGGAAATTAGAGCAATAATCAGGAGTTACTTTGCCCAACTGTATGCCAATAAATTTGATAACCTAAGTGAAATGGAGGAATATCTACAAAAATATAGATTGCCCAGATTAACAGAAGAGGAAATAAATTACTTAAATAGTCCCATTTCAGAAAAAGAAATAGAACAAGTCATTAATCAACTCCCTAAGAAAAAATCCCCAGGACCAGATGGATTTACATGTGAATTCTACCAAACATTTAAAGAACAGTTAACTCCAATATTATATAAACTATTCAAAAAAATAGGAAATGAAGGACTCCTACCAAACTCTTTTTATGATACAGACATGGTACTGATACCTAAACCAGGTAAAACAAAAACAGAGAAAGAAAATTATAGACCAATCTCCTTAATGAATATTGATGCAAAAATCTTAAATAAAATATTAGCAAAGAGATTACAGAAAATTATTCCTAGAATAATACACCATGACCAAGTAGGATTTATACCAGGAATGCAGGGATGGTTCAATATTAGGAAAACTATTAACATAATTGACTATATTAATAACCAAACTAACAAAAACCA
>JAJPUD010000851.1:116998-134992 GCA_023553655.1 Myrmecobius fasciatus | reverse complement strand
GTGGCAGCCCTTTTTGTAGTGGCTAGAAACTGGAAACTGAATGGATGCCCATCAATTGGAGAATGGCTGAACAAATTATGGTATATGAATGTTATGGAATATTATTGTTCTGTAAGAAACGAGCAGCAGGATGATTTCAGAGAGGCCTGGAGAGACCTACATGAACTGATGCTGAGTGAAATGAGCAGAACCAGGAGATCATTGTACACAGCAACAACAATATTATATGATGATCAATTTTTATGGACGTGATTCTCTTCAACAGTGAGATGTTTCAAACCAGTTCCAGTTGTTCAATAATGAAGAAAGCCATCTATACCCAGAGATAGGACTATGGGATCTGAGTGTGGACTACAACATAGCATTTTCATGCTCTCTGTTGATGTTTATTTGCATTTTGTTTTCCTTCTCAGGTTTTTTTTCCCCTTGTAGATCCAATTTTTCTTGTACAGCAAGATATCTGTATAAATATGTATACATATATATTTGATTTGTCATATATTTTAACATAATTAACATGTATTGGACTACCTGCCATCCAGGGGAGAGAGGGGGGAAAGGAGAGAAAAATTTGGAACAGAGGCTTTGCAAAGGTCAATGTTCAAAAATTACCCATGCATGTGTTTTACAAATAAAAAGCTTTAAAAAAAAAAGACCCTTTTAATTTAATGCAATAAAATTATCCATTTTGCATTTCATAATATTATCCATTTCTTGTTTGGTCATAAATTTCTCTTTTCTCCAAAAATATGAAAAGTAAACTATCCTTTGCTCTCTTAATTTGCTTTTAGTATCATCCCTTATGTCTAAATCATGAATCCCATGTGATTTTATCTTGCTATAGGATGTGACATATTGGTTTATGTATGGCTTTTGTAATACTATTTTACAGTTTTCCCAGAAGTTTTTGTTAAATAGAGTTCTTTTTTTTTTAATTAAAGATTTTTGTTTTCAGGACATATGCATGGATAATTTTTCAACATTGACCTTTGTAAAACCTTGTGTTCCAAATTTTCCCCTTTTTACCCATAACCCCTCTCCTAGATGGCAAGTAATCAAATATGTGTTAAACATGTTAAAATATGATATATTTTATATTATATGTTATTATATGTTAAATCCAATATATGTATATATATTTATATAATTATCTTGCTGAACAAGAAAAATCAGATCAAAAAGGAAAAAAAATGAGAAAGAAAACAAAATGAAATCAAACAACAACAAAAAGAGTGAAAATGCTATGTTGTGATCCACACTCAGTTCCCACAGTCCTCTCTCTGGATGGAGATGGCTCTCTTCATCACAAGATCACTGAATCTAACCTGAATCATCTCATTGTTGAGAAGAGTCACATCCATCAGAATTGATCACTGTATAATCTTGTTGTTGATGTGTATAATGATTTCCTGGCTCTCCTCATTTCACTCAGCATCAGTTCATGAAAGTCTCTCCAGGCCTCTCTGAAATCGTCCTGCTGGTCATTTCATACAGAACAATAATATTCCATGATATTCATATACTATAATTTGATCAGCCATTCTCCAATTGATGGGCAACCATTCAGTTTCCAGTTTCTAGCCACT
Organism: Myrmecobius fasciatus; assembly: GCA_023553655.1. Lineage (NCBI taxonomy): Eukaryota > Metazoa > Chordata > Mammalia > Dasyuromorphia > Myrmecobiidae > Myrmecobius > Myrmecobius fasciatus. The sequence continues at coordinate 133,406 of JAJPUD010000851.1, read as the reverse complement.
ACAAAAAGGGCTGCCACAAACATTCTTGCACATATGGGTCTCTTTCCCTCCTTTAAGATCTCTCTGGGATATAAGCCCAGTATAAACACTGTTGCGTCAAATGGTATGTACAGTTTGATAACTTTTTGAGCATATTTCCAGATTGCTCTCCAGAATGGTTGCATCCGTTCACAGTTCCACCAACAATGTATCAGTGTCCCAGTTTTCCCACATCCCCTCCAATATTCGTCATTATCTTTTCCTGTCATCTTAGCCAATCTGACAGGTATGTAGTGGTATCTCAGAGTTGTTTTAATTTGCATTTCTCTTATCAATAGTGATTTGGAGCACCTTTTCATATGACTAGAAATAGTTTTAATTTTATCATCTAAAATTGTCTGTTCATATCCTTTGACCATTTATCAATTGGAGAATGGCTTGAATTCTTATGAATATGAGACAATTCTAAATATAGAGTTCTTATCCAAGAAGCTGGATTCTTTGAATTTAGCAAGCAATAGATTACTATAGTCATTGACTATTGTGTCTTGTGTTCCTAACATATTTCACTAATCTGCCACTCTATTTCTTAGCCAGGACTAAATGTTTCTAATGATTGCTACTAAGTTAGGTATGATATGACCACTGTCTTTTGCATTTTTTTTTTCATAAAATAGAGATAAGCCGCCCAGCAAGGTCAAGATGGAAAAATAAAGGTGGACAATGTGAAAATCCTTCAAGCCTGAAGATTCAGTAGAACCTTCTTCAACAAAGGGAAAAGTCTCTGGAAGAAAGGAAGCAAACAGAAATGATTCATCATGAGCTGACGATGGAAACCCAGACTTCTTCTAGCAATCCAAGAAGGAAGCACTTTAAAAGCCTACTATGATGCTCTTGTAAAGGGATGTTAAATGTTATAGGACTCAGGTGTATGAAAAGAATGCAAAAAATCCAAAGTACTATTGTTCAGAGGCAGATTTTAGAGTTGAAACAAATACAAGTGAACTCTCTCTCCATAATATGAGCCGGTTGCCTGTGGAAGGTGGCCATTGCCATCTGCTGGAGAGAAATTAGCAAAAGAACTGCACTATATGGGGCACAGTTATGAAAGACACTATGTAAAATGCATGAAGTGACTACTACCTGAAAAAAGCCAAAAAAAACTATAGGAAATGGAGAATAATCAGGAGCCACCTGGGTAATGTGATGTATATAGTGCTGTACCTAAAGTCTAGAAGACCTGAGTTGAAATCTGACCTCAAATACTCAATAGCTGTGTGACACCGGGTACAACACTTAAACTCTGTTTTTCTCAGTTTTCTCAGCTATAAAATGGAAATAATAAAAGCACCTATCTTTCAAGATTGTTGTGAGGATCAAAACAGATATTTGTAAAGCCCTTAGCACAGTGTCTGGAAATAAACACTGTATAATTGCTTACTCACACCTCTGGATTACTTGCCCTTAAAAGTATTCTATTTAGCTCAAGATTATAAATCCTAGACAATATATGAGTCTTTTGGCATAGGGGGGAAATTAACTTACCAAGTGAGCCCCTTCTATATCCACCATTGATGTATTTAACTGTGTTATTTTGAGCCTTATGACCCAGAGTGCTTTTAAGAACTAATGGTTGCATTGTGCAGATGATCAACTTTGATAGACTTCGCTCTTCTCAGCAATAGAGTGATCTAAGATACTTACAAAAGACTTATGATAGAAAATCATTCAGAGAAAGAACTAAGGAATCTGAAAGCATATTGAAGCATTCTATTTTCACCTTTTTTTTCTTTCTTGTGGTTTTTCCTTTTTATTCTGATTCTTCTTTTACAACATGACTAATGAAGAGATGTTTAATATGATTGTATAACCTATCCATAAAATATCTGATTGCTATTTTGGGGAAGGGAAAAGAGAAAGAGGAAGGGGGAAAAAGAATGGAAATCAAAATATTATAAAAGTAAATGTTAAAATTTATAAATACATTTTTTTGAAAAATTAAAAAGAATTTTTTTAAAAGAAGTAATCATTACCCTTTGGGCAGTGCCAGGTACTGACACTTCCATTAGTGGCACTCATGAACCTAGAAATAGAGAGAAAATCCTGAAGTTTCAAGAGGAACCACTGACACAAAGAATAAAGCACAAACTTTTAAAAATAAATAAACAAATACATAAAGGACAAACAAGGGACCCTATTATCCACAAAAGGATCAAGGTTTCATGATAACTATTGATTGTGATCCCAATAATTGATTGTAGTCTCCCATATTCAGGATTTCAGCATTATCTTGGACTCCTCACATTTGCTCACCCCATTTATGCATCTAGTTGCCAAATCTTATAACATCTATTGTCATTCCTTTCTCTTTGTTCATGTGGTCCTTGTTCAGGCCTTCCCTAGGTTATTGCAATAGTATCCTGATGGGTCTTCCTAACTCAAGTCTCTCCCACTACAATTCATTCTTTACACATCCACCAAATGATTTTTTTTAAAGGAAAGGTCTGACTATGTTAATTCCCTAGTCAATAAATTCCACTGGCTCCCTGTTGCCTCTATGATCAAATAAAAGCTCCTTTATTTGACATTTAAAGTCCTTCCCATGTCCTTGCCCACCTTTATATCATGCCTCTTGCTATTTGTTGCTGTTTTCTGTCTGCAAGGCTTTGTCCTATCTCCTTGTAATGTTCTCCTTTCTTATTTCTACCTCTTAGAATCCCTTCTACTCATAGGTTGTTCTCCTTTCTTGAAGAAGACTAATGGCATCAAGAGGATGAAATTTTGACTTGAAAATGAGTTGGATTTTAGGGAGGCAGAGCTGTGCAAAGTCATCAGCCTTACTCTTCCAGGCTCATTGGAGTTCAGTGGCAAGACTACTGATCTTTTTAAGCTAAGGTCTTTCCTGGGTCTCAGTTTGTCTGAGGCAACATCCATTCAATAACTAAGGGCTACGTAAAAATTGAGGGAAAAGATGACCTAGTTTGCTTTTACAAATAATAAATCTGGAAAGGTTTTTAGACCAGAACAAAAACAATTGCTGAACAGAGTCATCAAAACCCAAACAATGAGCAAGTCAGGCTGGAGCTGCAGCCTATTATTCATCAATCAATGAAAGCCAGAATGATTTGGACTTAAAGGTATAATCAATAGCTCTATATTTCAAGAAATCTTAAATGAAATTACACAAGACAAAAAAGTTAATTGTCCTAATTTTTGAGAAAAAAAATGATAGTGTAAATAGAAAAGAAAAAGAAATCTAGCCCCTAAATCCCAAAATACCTTGTGAAGAATAAGCTCAACTTAGTATAACAGTCAAGTTAAGTATTTATTTCTACATCAGTGGTTCTAAAAGGCAGCTAGGTGGCACAGTTCAAATCCAGTCTCAGATGCTTAAGTGATTCTAGACAAATTCCTGTTTGCCTCAGGATCTTTAATTATAAAATGGAAATAATAATAGTACCTATCTCCCAGGGTTGTGGTGAGGATAAAATGAAATAATATCTGTAATACACATGGCTCAGTGCCAGGCATAATAGGTGCTTAATAAATGCTTGTTTCCATGTTCTTTTAAAGTGTGGTCCATGGCTCCCCAAGAGTCTCCCCGCCGCTGGAAGCCCATGGAAATTAAAGCTATTTTTCCAAATAAGACTTAAGATGTTATTTGCCTAAAGTACCTCTTCCCCTTTCCAACTACATATCTGTGTAACACTAAATTTTCTTCATAGACTTCAATCAAAATAGCATATTGCAACAATGTCAAAGCAGATATGAGATTCTGTTTTCTATTAAGTCAGATGCAAAAGAGAAGTGAAAAAAACTGTGAAATAATGCCTCTCAGAATTTTTTGTTTTAGAAAACATGTCTATTTTCCATTAAATGTTTACATTAACAAGCAATGGGCTTATTATCATTATTGAGTTAATATTTAAAAATATATCAGTTTTCATTTCTAATATGGCAAATATTGAGAGTTATATTCAATACAAACCAAAATTCTTTGTGTTCCTTAGTACTTTGTAAGCTTATAAAGAAGTCCTGGAACCAAAAAGATGGAAAACCATTGCTCTCCATGATGACTTTCTAGATCCTATATAGTACCTGGCACCTTCCCTCCCAAATCTACCTAGTATTTTGAGAGAGAGACAGACAGGCAAACAGAGGCAGAGAGAAAAGAGAGAGAGAAAGAGAGAGAGAGAGAAATATCTATACATAAATTTATATAAAGATATATATGTGTGTATATATTCATACATGTGTATATGTATATATGCATATATTTGTGTGTCTGTGTATTTGTATATACATATATATCTCACCAGATAATATGACAAATTATGATTCTATATAATATATGATGAAATATAATCACATACATGACATGATTACATAATATATAACACCAGGAAAAATTACATTTATTTGTATATATATATATATACATATATATATGTGTGTGTGTGTTTATATATATATGTGTGTGTGTGTGTGTGTTTATATATATATATATATATTCACACATATATATATATATATATATATGCATACAGGTATATATACACACATACATACACAAATAATTTTGGGGGAGAGTGATATACATGTGTGTGTGAATATAATATACATACTCATTTATGTTTATTTCATCTCTCCCAAGAGAATGTAAACTCCCTGAGAAATTCATTTTTGTCTTTGTAGGCTCAATGTTGAGCAAAGAATCTGGCACATGGTCTGTGATTAATTAATGTTCAACTGATGAATATATTACTAGTGTACTATAGGGAAGTCATTTAATTTCTCTTTCTGATCCTCATTTTTTATCACAATACAATTGGGGTGAAGATGGGAAAGGATGAAAAAGAAGTAGTTCTGGGTAGGAGATGAAAAATAGGATTGCCTATGAACATTCTAACTGTACTACTTTGGGCAAGTCATCTGCCCTCCCAGTGCCTCAGGCAACTCTAAAACTCTTAAATTGCCTAAAAGTTGCAGATCTGCATTAGATAAGGAAGTTTCCTTTGTGGGGAGTTCTTAACAGGATTGAATCTCAAGCTCAGGTCAAAAAATGGTAGTAATATCTGCCCAGCTTCACAAGGTTGTTATGAGGCACAAACAAATGTAAAACATTTTTTTAAAAAGTAAAGAACTATAAATGTCAATTGTTTTCATGCTGTCTTGGTCTGTTGGAGGTCTAGAGTTTGAGACAAAGAAGAATATATTTTCTTTCCATTCATTATTGAAAGAAAAAAGAAGAGAATATTTCAGAAATTAAAAAATTGCCAGGACAAAAAAAAATAGAAATAAAAACTAAATAGCAAACAAAGTAATTGCTTTTTTATAAAACACGCAGTATACTAATCTACCAATCTGTGTATGTGTGTGCGTATGTGTGTGTGTGTGTGATGCAAACTGGAATAATTATAAGACTTTGGGGTGATTGGGCTAGAAAAAAGACACTACTTCCATCTCAAATGATGTTGCTAATGTAGACTTGAGGTTATAAACTACTATGATTGAACAGGCTGGAGGGCCCAAGGTCAGTGATAATTGGTTTCTTCTTTCGCTTTCTTTCCCTTGCATCCTACTGAAAAAAGGACTCTTTTTAAAATCTTCATGAAAACCCAGAAAAGTGCTAATATTGAACCTCCAATCCGGTGAGTTAACACGTTGAAATGTAGAAGAAGAAAAGGAAAAACATGAAAATTTAAAGCATATCCCAGGAATTATAAATGAGCATTTCATATTCACATCATAACATGGTTATCTTCATTGTCTCTGACTTGGACCGCAACCTATTCTGTACTGCAATAGAGAAAAGGTCAAAGAAATAGCACAACATTAAGAACAGCCATAGCTGTCACAAGCTACATGTGTTCTGCAAAATATCATATAGCCAGCAGTGTGCTTTTTCAGGACTGTCCTTTGTCTAATGTGCTCTTGTGAGGATCCAAAAGCATTGGAATGGACAGGTGCCTTGCAAAGAATGTTTTGATTAAGTCACATACATGGAGTCTGCTCCATTCTAGCCACATCCCCAAATAAACCCAAATTGTATGTCAAACTACTGTGCTGCTCCACCATATCGGGCCGGCTTCATCATCCAGGCTTCATCATCCAAGGTTCACCCCAACCTGATCTCTTCCTTTCCAAGCTGTCTCTCAGCTTATCCAGAACCACATGGAATTGCTTTCTTCATGACAAATGACAGCTCCCATCTTCCCTAGAATCACATAATTTTTTAATATGAAAGAGACTTTTGAGGCAATTTATTATAACTTTAATCTCCATTAAAGGATGAAGAAATGTAAGCTCAAGTACGTAAAATGACATATAAGAGTACTGACTTAAACCTAGATCTCTAGACTTCTGGTCCAATATATAATACTATATAATAATAAAAAAAATTAAATAAATAGATAAATAAATAACACTCCTAACTTCTTCATCCTCCATACCAATAATGCGCTGCCTCCTTAAGTCCACAGGATAAAGTTTATCTTGCCTTTCATGTCTTACCTCAGGTATCTCTTCTTCCATAACCTTTCTTGATTTTTCAGAATTCATACTGCTAAAAAATCTCGATATTTCATATCAATATGTATATATACAAAAATACTCATATTTATGTATATATATGCATATATATGTGCATAGATATAGATATATAGATATCAGAAGCATGGATATAATCATATCTCAAGAGTCAGAATATTAAAACAAATTTCTCAAGAAAAATTCAACAGTAAATTAATGTTCTACAATATGATTTTATATAAAATTCTTGTAAAATGTTCTTAAAATTAAATAAAAATGTCACATCAATTTTATACACTACAAGTTAATGTGGCAAAATAGTTATTTCTTAGTGTTTAATGGCATAAAGAAAAGAAGTTCTTTTATGTCCTTTGGCACTAGAAGGCATTTTATTCAGTCATCTACTCATAAAACAATCAGTCAAAAAATTATGACAGTCCTACTTTAAACATTTGAAAACCAGTGCATTTGAATTGTCTCCAAAGAGAGATTTTATTCATTTCTTAATTTTTTCTTAAATTGTCTGAGGTACTTATTTCAGATTTCTCCTTACTCCTTATCATGTTCTACTTTAATGATTTAGTATTTATTCTTGCTATTATACTATAATCTTTAAGTGGACAATGACCGCTGTCTTTCATTTTCATGTCCCCAGTCCTAGCATAGTATTTTGAACAGAAAAAAATGCCACATTAGAATGTTTGTTTAAAAAAGCCATTAAAAATATTTGTTGATCTTAGCGTTATTAATCATATATGTAGGTAAATGCTATTTTATATGTGTATGTGTGCATGACTGCATGCAGAGAAAGGAGAAAGAGAGGGAAAGAATATATAAATAAGGCTTTTGAGGGTTCAGAGAAGTATAGAAAAAAATCTCTTACAAATAAACTTAGAAAACTTACAATTATAATAAACTGATATATTATTATACATTAATATAATAATACATTAATAAATATAATAAAACATTAATATGATGATATGTTAATAAACTTACAAAACAATTAAAGAGACAAGACAATCTAACATAAGAAGTAAAATACCAGTACAAAATAATATAGACAGTCCCCAATTTTAATAACAACCACAAAAAAGTTCCAAAATAATACATTTATTTGAAGGTTAGTTACTTTAAAAAAAAAGACTTTTTTTTTACAATAGCTCAGATAAGATGAACTTTATGCATGCATGTATGCATGTGTGTGCATGTATGTATGTTTATATATATATATTTGTATGAATTTACTATTTATCAAATGCTCCATTAAACGGTGGAAAGACAAATAGAAAAGTGCGATGATCCAAATTATCAAGGAGTTCACATTCTTATAAGGGGAAATTTTATACACATACATACATACATCCATATGTGTATATATGTATACATTATATTTTATATATGCATATATACAGACACATACTGTGAATCACACATATCATGTATCATGTCAATACAAATATAGGTTACATGTATGTGAGCATATATGCGGGGTGTGTACATGTTGTGCATGTGTGTCTACATATAAACATATACCCTCACACATACATATGCATATATGTACATACAGCTATACATATACATATATATGTATGTGTGTGTATGTATATATTTACAAATGCAGGGTAGATAGGTGCTGATGATACAAGGGCCATACACAATAAAAGTCCAGATATATGAAAGAAATTACTCAAATTTAAATGAGTGACCAAATAAGAACTAGAATTCAGGTCCTAGTACTAAATTATTCTTTCTTTATTTCCATAAAAATTACTCTCCATTGAGGCAACTAGATGGTACAGTAGATAGAGTATTGTCTCTGGAGGCAGGAGGATCTGAGTTCAGATCTGAGATATTTAACACTTAATAGCTATGTGACCCTGGGCAAGCTACTTAACCCCAATTGCCTTGCCAAAAAAAAAAAAAAAAAAAAAAAATTCACTATCTCCAGAATCATTTAAATAATATGGCAAATATTTGAATGATATCTCATTATGTAGAAGGTGATATGCCAAGAGAAATAAAATTAAGTTCTTACCCTAAAGAGATTTACAAAAAAAGGGGGTAAGTGGAAAATAAAACAAATAATTACATTACAAAGCACAGTGTTCTAAGGTCTTTAAGAAACTATAACTTCAAAGGAGGAATAAGAAAAGGCAATTTTCTTCATTTAAATAAGAAAAAGTAACTCAAAGGCCAATTTTAAGGCAGCTAGGTAATCTAGTGAATAGAATACTAGACATAGAGTCAGAAAATCCTGAGTTCAAATGTAGCATCAGATACTTCCTAGCTGTGTAACCCTGAACAAGCAACTTAACTGCTGTCTGCCTCAGTTCTGTTAAAATAGAGATAACAAATAATTGTGCCTATTTCTCTGGGTTGTTACAATGTAAAGCACTTAACAAACCTTTAACCATTGTATTAATACTAATTATTTCACTAGCATTCTTAGCAAATAGGATAGTAGTCACTGGGAAAGTAGAGCAAGGGAAAAGAAGGGGACTATTCTCTAGAGATCAATTACCCTGCCATCTGTTTGCATATCTAATCTACTCCTAAGTTAGGGATTGTCTATACTAGTTTAGGTATTTGACTCAAGGCATCTGTGTCTAAGTTAGAAACTTGGAGGAATGGAAGTAGCAAGTGTCTTCCTATACATAATTTATTTGCCATAGAGCTCTAGGGTCATAGATTTTGGACTAGAAGAGACTTGAGAGGTCAGTCAGTCAATAATCATTTATTAAGCATCTACTCTGTACCAGGCACTGTGCTAAATACTGAAGTTTATAAAGACAAAAGAGCAGCAGTTTCTACTTTAAAGGAGCTCCCTGTTTAATCCCAGTCTTCTTCCCTTGTTTTATAGATAAGAGCATGAGGCAGGGAGTTTAAGTGATTTTGAAACTTCACAAGCTAATTCGTTGGTTGACAGAATCAAAATATATATATATATATATATATATATGTATATATATATATATATATATGTATATGTATCAGGAGAGATTAGAATGATGTTGGACTGAGTATAGTAAGATGAAATTGAGTACAAATAACTGAAGTCTCAGATCTCTATTCAAAAAATCAAATATACAAATACCAAGTGGAGAAAATGCAACTAGATAACGGTTTACTGAAAAAAGATCATGTTGCAAAATAATTCTAAACTATATAAACACAACTATGAAACACTTTTCACACAAATAAATTCAGATCAAAACAATTGGAAAATTTTATTAATTGTTCATGGGTAGGCTGAGCCAATATAATAAAAATAACAATTCTATCAAAATTAATCTATTTGTTCATCATTGTTGCAGCCATCTTTTAAGAGCTCACCTTGTCTGAGCCCTTTGATCTCAGAGGCGACATGAATGAGGCAGGGGAACTCACAGGGTGTTAAAAGAGCTTCAGTTTATTATGCTGCACAGCCTTGTTGATATACAGTTTTGCAAGCGTGATTAGCTCATGAACAGTAGGCAATCCCCAATCACCATTCAGAGAAGCACCTCGTGGGCATTGTGTATGCATGGTATCTGCCAATGGGAGGAGAGCCTACCAAGCCACGTCAGCAACCTGCTCACAGGCTAGAGGCCCTGTCAAAGCATCCCTGCTCATGAGCAACTAGCTGTGACCCTAAGGCTCAACCCATTCCCATGCCATGCACCAGTGCTCCTTGCTCAACAACGGCATTTCTGCAACGTGGCAGAAAACTTATTGTGCACCACAGGTCAAGGTGGCCTCTGTACTCCCTCTCAGCAGAGTTCCATACCCTAGCACAGCATCACACCAATCAAGCTAGCCAAGAAATAGAGCAAGAAAAATAATAACACTTCATCTAGAAAAGCAAAAATTCAAGAAAATCAAAAGAATCAGTGAAAAAATTATGAAAGTGGCCTAGTCATATTGGATATCAAATTGTATTATAAAGCAGTAATTATCAAAACAATCTGTTACTGGCTAAGAAATAGAGAACTAGATCAGGGGAATAGATTAGGTATAAATTGCATTATAGTAAATGACCATAGTAATTTAGTATATGATAAACCCAAAGATTCAAACCTTTGAAACAAAAACTCATTATTTGACAAAAACCACTGGGAAAACTACAAAACAGTATGGCAAAAACTAGATTTAGACCAATATCTCACATTTTAAACCAAGATAAGGTTAAAATAGATATATGGTTTACATCTAAAAACTGATGCTAGTGGATAGAAGACCAGCCCTGAAATCAAGAGGACCTGAGTTGAAATCTGGTTTCAGACACTTAACACTTCCTAGCTGTGTGATACTGGGCAAGTCATTTAACCCCAATTGCCTCAGCAAAAAAAAAAGAAAAAAAAAAAGTCATGCTATAAAGTCAATGAAAAGAACATGGAATAGTTTACCTATCATATTTATGGAAAAAGGAAACATTTAGGACCATATAGTATACAGAAAGCATAGCAAAATATAAAATAGGTAATTTTGACTGTATAAAATTAAAGTTAAAAGGATTTTGCATAGACAAATACAACTATCAAAATTATAAGAAAGGAGAAAACTGGAGGGAAATTTTGCAACAAATATCTCTGATAAAGGCCTCATTTCCCAAATATGTAGAGAATTGAGTCTAATTTATAGAAATACAAATTATTCACTAATTGACAAATGGTTGAAGGATATAAACAGCAATTTTCAGACAAATAATTCAGTTATCTATAGATATATGGAAAAAAAAGTGTTCTAAACCACTATTGATCACAGAAATACAAATTAAAACAAATCCAAGATGCTCCCTTTCACATCTGAAGTTGTTTAATATGCCAAAAAATAAGACAATTGATTATAATTTGGTAGCAATTATTAAGACATAATATATAAAGATTATATAATCTTTAGAAACAAATATTTACTAAGGTGATATGATTTTAAAAAATGGGGCAGCTAAGTATCATAATAGACAGAATTGGAGCCCTGGAATTAGGAAGACTCATCTTCCATCCTCAGAAATTTATTAGTTGGGTGACCCTGAGAAAATCACTTAACTGTGATATGGAGAAGGAAATGGTAAAACTGCTCTAAGATCTTTGCAAGAAAACCTCAAATGGGGCCATGAAGATACAATAAAATAAAATAAAAAGGTCTGTAGTATCAAGGAACTGGAAACTGAGTGGAAGCCCATCAATTGGGGGATGGCTGAAAAAGTTATGGTATATGAATGTTCTGGAATATTACTGTTCTGTAAGAAACAATTAAGAGGATGATTTCAGAAAGACCTGGAGAGACTTAAAACTGGTGTTAAATGAAGTGAGTAGAACCAAGAGAACATTGTACACAGCATCAAGGTTATGTGATGATCAATTCTGTTGGAAATGACTCTTTTCAACAATGAGGTGATTCAGGCCATTTCCAATAGCCTTGTGATGAAGAGAGACATGTGCATGCAGAAAGAGGATTGTAGGAACTGAGTGTGGAAAACAACATATTTCCCCCCCTTTTTTTGCTGTTGTTTGTTTGCTTTTTGTTTTTTCTCATTTTTTTCCCTTTTTGATCTGATTTTTCTTGTGCAGTATGAAAAATGTGGAAATACGTACAGAAGAATTGCAGATGTTTAATAAATATTAGATTATTTACTCTTTAGGGGAGGGGGTGGGAAGAAGGAAGGAGAAAATTTGTAACGCAAAGTTTTGCAAGAGTGAATGTTGAAAACTATCTTTGCATGTATTTTGAAAATAAGCTATATAATTTATATATTTATATATAAATATATATAAATAAGAGTGGGCTTAAAAAGTAACTAAGCAGAATAGTTGATGTAAACACACACACATAAACTGGAGAATACACTTTTCAACAAATCCAAGGGAAAATATGTTCAGACTTTAGCACATGATAAGGTGTGTTGGGGAAGAACAATTCACAGCTCTTTAAGTCTTTTAAAAGCTCCACTTTGTGGGATCTTCGTAAAATCCCCTGAGGCATGGTGTAGTTTTCTACCAGGATCCAATAGAATCCTGAAGCTGCTTTTCCTCAGCATGTTTAGTTTGTCCTTGGCTTCCAATGAAAAGATTGTTATCAACTGCTCCAAGGACATAGCTGGAATGCTGATGGTAAGCCTAAAATCTTCCAGACTTTTTGAAATTCACAAGGTAAATCATCTTCTTCCCAAAAGAGAAGGGTGGAAAAAAATACTCTCCTCCCCAGGTCAGTGAAGCAATTCCCTCTTAGAAGTTTTCCTGAAACTTGTTATTTTGTGTAATTTGTCCAACACTCAAATGCTGGGTTCTGAACTGGCTTGATATCTTATAAAAGACGTATAGCAGGGAATACTTTAGTTTCATACCTTTGATTGATTTCAGTGGAGATTCTTCTCTATAAAGGTATCAGGGATAGAATATTTTGTTAATTATTCTATTGGAATTATTCTATTGTGAAATCAGTAGTATGCTGAGCCAGTCCCATCATTAAATTTTCATTTAAATATTTATACCTTAAAAATTATCAAATACTACAGATCAATATTGGATTTGTTATTTTGTTATTTGGCTAGACTTAAGAAAGTGATAAAGAAAATGTTAAGTACAGACACTGAATTTAGAAGCATGTCCTGTGTACATTTTTTTAAAGAAGCTGATTGTTAAACATTTCACCCTGAGTGGGGCAATTCATTTTTTGACCCCCACCTTTACTTATCCCAAAATGGGAAATGATTTCTAGATATAGGGAAAATGAGCAGTAGTCCACCTCCTTTTGATCTTATTTCAGTTTGTATTTCATGAAAAGATGCTTGTTACAAGGTCTTTTAAGGTACTTGCTATAAGATGCTACTATTCTCTTAGCACTAAAACACTAACAGAGAGAGCAGTCTCAACAGTTAAAGTCACCTCAATAGTTCCATCTGATTGAGAAGGGAAGGGAAACTGGGAAGGGTGTCATAGTGAGATGATTATACAAAAGTTGGATTAATTTTCAGGAGTCTTTTGTTATCTGTCACAAGCCCATCCAAGGATCTCTTTATCTTATAGATATTATGATTGGTGTAGCAAGTTTCTCAGCATTCTCCCTACTCCAAAGTATCTTCCACATTTCAAACATTCTGTATAATACTACAAGACTGTTGTTATTATTCACTCATTTCAATCATGTCCGACTCTTTGTGACCCCATTTGGGATTTTCTTGGCAAGGATACTAGAGTGGTTCACCATTTTACAGATTAGGAAACTGAAACAAATGGCTTAAGTGACTTGCCCAGAATTGCATAGCTTGTGTTCAAGGCCAGTTTCATACTTAAGTAGATTATTCTTCCTGATTCTGATAAGATTCATAAGTCAAAAATGCATGGAGTCATCCATAATAATTTCATGGACTCAAATCCATTTTCCATTCACATAAGAATAGCTTTTTTTAATGCCTTAGTAAGAGGGCAAAGTTTCTAAAGAACTCACAATTAAGAAGGGGGAAGACACCATTAGGTGTGCTGTTACCTAAGAGAATTCATTCTTAACAAGGGAAAGATGGGAGTAATAAACTGCTTCCATAAGGCAAGCAAAGTTTCTAATGAACATGTCATTTACAAGGAAAAAATATTTTTATAGAAAAAGACTCGAAATAAGGTATGTTCAAAGCAAGTTATACAAAATAGCCTCAGATCAACCTATAGATTGATCTCCTGATTGTACCTAATTACTGTGGAGTCAAGATAATCCTGTCAATGTTCCTTCCTATGGCCCACCTAGACACTGGGTTGCTAGAAGGGACTCGGCCTTTTACTGGGGTTTTATTCACTCCATCAATTTCAAACTAACTGCTCTACCCACTGTACCATCTAGCTACCAAATATGCCTTCCTTCTAACTTAATACTTGTTCAAAAACCATATGGATTGGTTTTATTTATTTATGTTTGTTTTATTCCATTAATTAAAATTTTAATAAACAAAAATTTTTTTTAAAATATGTGGGTAAGTCCCACTCAGATTTTTGTTGAATTCAAGATCTAACATATTTTGAGATTAGTAAACCTATTTTACATATGTGTGTGTGTGTGTGTGCATAATAGACAAGGTATATTTACTTTGTGAAGAGAATATTTAACATTGCATGTATACTATTTACACTAAAATTACACTTGTGGCAGAAGTGGGATAATATGATATTCAGAGCTGTTCAACAACTTTTTATTTGCCGTACCACCACTCATTTCATAGATGAGTTTCCCAGTATAAGTACTCTGGGAAATTGTGTCAAAAGATTTATAATTTTACATTCAGACAGGTATATGTATCTATTGATATATATGTAAATTTATATATATTTACACATACATATATACATTTATATATATATATGTATAAACAGTATATTACATATGCTCACTGACCTCAAACTATGTCAAACCTCGAACTCACAAAGAGCTCCACAAAATGGCTGTTAGTTGTTGAAGGAAAACTTCATGTGTTGTCTCCCAACTCTCCCACAGTATTGCTAATGTTCAGTATGCCACAATTTCTCATGGCAAAAATATTGTAGTATGATTTTTTTTTAAAGTTTGAAAACCAATGACCTAGTTCTACCAAACTAACAGTTTTCTCAGATTTATAGAGCTATTTATACTTATACAAATGTGTATAAACCCCAAAATAAACCTATATATGCATGTATATATAGATAGATACATTTGTCAGTTTCTATCTCTATCTCCAAATATAAAATTATAGATCCCTTGAGACAATTTTATGTGTATGTATGGAGGAGGGATGCAGGGAGAACCTCTGAGTCAACATCATTCTAGCAAAACAACAATGTGGTACATCCATCTCTCTTCTCTGCCTCCTCCCAACAGCTTACAAAGTCAATTTCTGAAACAAAGAAGAAAAAGGGTAAACAGACTCCCCAGAGCTAAGGCATTCAGGTTTCCATGAAGGAGCCCACATTAACAATGGAGCTAGAATAGCTCCATTTTGAGGTCTATAATGGTGTTGGGAGTATTTCAGTAAAACAAAGTTTTTGTGGTTCATCTGCCCAACCTTACTCTTAAATTCCCAGCCCCTCTCCATATGGAGGGTATTTCGGGCTTTATGGGGGGAGAGATAGGAGGTGTTCACTCTTTTAGTTTCACAATGCTTCTGTTTCTCAGTTTCCCCCTGTGCAATTTTGTGTATTGTCCACTTCCCTTATCTGATTGAAGGCTTTTTGAACTGGGCTTTTACTTGGCTCCAAAACTGACTTTTTAAATTCACCTTGGAGCTATTTTGTATCTCCTTTATAATTCATTCAAGGGCATTTCTGTAATGAGGTTTTTCAACTTTCAAGGACCAAATCTTATACATATTAGAAAATTATTTATAAATTTTCTTTTGCCTAAAGAAATATATTGCAAAATCTCACGCTACAAATACTATATTCTTTGTAAACTAAATAATAATAATAATAATTCTTGTTTATTTGAAATTTTTACATTCATCAGTCTAGGATACCTATTCTTTATCATTTAAATTCCTTTTATTTGGGGAAAAAAAACTGGGATTATGTTACTTGATCTGATATTATAGCCCTGGAGTTTTTTGTTTGTTTTTTTGCCGAGGCAATTGGGGTTAAGTGACTTGCCCAGCATCACACAGCTAGAAGTGTTAAGTATCTGAGACCAGATTTGAACTCAGGTCCATCCTGACTTCAGGGCTGGTGCTCTATCCACTGCACCACCTAGCTGCCCCTAGTTTTTGTTGTTGTTGTTGTTGTTGTTGTTGTTGTTGTTGTTGTTGTTGTTGTTAAAGGTAGAATTTCTTTCTTAGTAGTGAAGATATTTCCTCTTTTTTTAAGGGTTAGCCTTACCACCATTGTTTTGACTCTGATTGACTTAGAGTAAATGTCAATAGTATTTTTTCTGTTTTGGCCAGAAATGCAGATCTTTTCATTCC
>JAJPUD010000851.1:89311-116898 GCA_023553655.1 Myrmecobius fasciatus | reverse complement strand
AATAGTATTTTTTCTGTTTTGGCCAGAAATGCAGATCTTTTCATTCCTGAGTAGCTTTTTTTTTTTTTAAACTAGGTTAAAAAAGGCCATTTTTTTGCCTCAGTTCTTACCTATCCTTAGTCACTGATTAAACATTGCCACCCTCAAATGGAGACCTGTTAAAGTCCTTGGCTTAAAAAAACAAAACAAAACAAAACAAAAAAAAAAAAAACACCAAGGTTTCCCACTGCATTGAGGGCCATCTCTACTCATCCTGATCTGTATATTGCTACCCAATTCAGATGGCTCTGGAGGGGAAAGTGAGGCAGGTGATTTTGAACAACTCTCCCTCACATTAATCCAATTCCCTTACATGTCATGACATCCCCTCCCTGATGTTCTCTTGGAGAGTGAAACATAAACAACAATATACACATACAGAGGGAGAAAGACAGAGAACAGTAGAAAATGTCTATTCAAAAGCAACCTTTAGATGAAAGGGTTTTTTTTTTCTTGTTGTTTTAAAGTGTCACCTTTATAATGACATCACACACTCTGAGGGAGGATGATTTATTTTGTCCAATTTACATTGCTCAAAATCTTTCCACTCCACTTTCAAATTCCCCTTTAAAAACCAGTTCATTCACAAAGGACTCATACCTTAAACTGAACTGCTGTCCCTATGCTGTGTACTTTTTTGATGACAGAATCATTCCTTACAGTTCCTTAACCATTATCTGATAAATGATTCAGCTATTTCAAAAAGCTGCTTAAGTATCACAAGAATTTCTCTCTCTCCAAGGAAGTAAGAATTTAAAATGTGAATGGTTGAAATTGGGATAGGTCAATAGGGACATGCTACTAATTCATTATCATATAGCTCTTGAATAAGACATATATTTATGGGACAACAATCTTGATTTTAGTTAGGTAATAGGCCACAGACAACAGCAAGTACAAGAGTCATGGAGCAAGAATTTTTTTAAAAAAAGACAACAAAACCCCTAAGGGGCCCTATAGTTTCCCACGGGCCATACAGTCTAATTGAAAGCACTCATCCTGAATAATATTAAGATTTGAAGCCTATCACTAACACTTAGTAACTATGTAATTATACTCAAGATACTGATCCTCAGTTTATTCATCTGTTAAGTGGACATAATGATATCTGGCTTCCTTACATAACAAAGTGGGAAATACATAAGAAAATGAATATGAAGATGCTTAGTAGAGTACTTTACAAACTTAATGGGATAATAAAGTACAGAGTTTATTTCCCCAAAATACATTTGGATTTTGGTTAGTGTCATGAGGTATCTCAAAAGAATTTGCGGACTTAAACCATCTCCAAATCAAGAGGTAAAGATTGTATTATGCTGTTCACAGCTAAGTACCAAAGGGGAGTTTAGTGATTAATAAGGAGAAAGAAACCATTAAAGCAGGTTAAATTCCTAATGAACTAGTCATTATGATGTTAACTCCTAAAAGGAGGTGGCAGAGGATTATATCATTGACTGGTGGGCTAAATTCCCAAAAAGGAGTTAGGGAAGAAGGGTACAAGTAAATTCTTTTATAGGAAAAAAAAAATAATAAGCTCAGGGGTTATCTATAGCTTGGCTTTCTGATTAGATACAGTAATTATGGAATCCTGATAATTTTTGTTAATTCAAGGAATTCAACAAGGGCCTACTGAAACAAAGGCCCAATTAAGGACAGGATAATCAATGTCCCTTGCTATCTGTCTTGGAAAGTAGTTGTGAGAATTCAACCAATGCCCACTACAATAAAGGTCCACTTAAATTCAACAAACTTTCTCTTGCCAACTCCCTTTCCTATGGTATACCTAGCTAACTACCAAGGACCTGGGGTCTTCTGCTAAGGTCTGATTCAACCCATCAGAGAAAATCATAAAATTTCTTCTCTACTCTATATATTCTGGCCTAAGCATGCTACATGTAGCTGAGGTATTTTTTTATTGTTATTATTCTCCTAATCCAACCTCCTAAATCCTGGCTCTTTTTTCTTCATACGGTGATCTAGGGATTGGCAAACTATGGTTCATTCATATTGACTTCTCTCCAGAAAACTCCCCATACAAATCTTATTATTCTTTTGAAGTTTTAGAAGATTGTCACAGAATTTGAGCACGATGTTTTGTAACAATTATCATTTGCCTGGAGCCGAGATTATGAATGTCTGGGGCCGAGAATTTGAATGCTCAGGAAGAACAAACATATGCTAACTACTCCCGGAGATTACCTGATAATATCAGTGTCCTTTCATACCTAACCCAACTATCTCAGCAACCCCCCCATCCAGAAGGGCATCAATCTATATAATCCCAGCCTTTTCCTTCAATAAATGAGACTATTCTACCTGCCATGTAGTCTCCTTCCTCTCTCTCGCCTATTCTCTCCCTTCAGGTCGGGTCCTCCTCACCCCCACGAATTACTAAAGTCCTGCTGGCCAGGACAATCATTCTACCAACTTAGAAATTCCCCTCTCTAAAAACTATTTAAGACTGGGTAACTAAATTGATTCTCTATAACCTTAAGGGAAAATACATCAGTGGAAGTTCACTCTGATGCCATCAGAGAATATTCCTTATTCTTTGGTAGCACCCTAAAATACAATTTTACTCTGGGATCTAAGCTGTGGCTATTAAATTGGCAATTATGATAAAGATCCATAAATGGTATATAGGTTATGAAAAGAAGAAGGAGACAGCAACCTGAAGTCATTAAATACTTACTAGTAGAAACTTGTTGGAATGTAGACTATGGGAAAAGGCATTTATGTGAAATGTAACTTATTTTGTTGAGGAAATTATTTTGTAATTTATATGAAATTATCAGAGATAAGAGGTATTCTTGTAACTCTCAGAGTCAAGATATTTCATAGGTGTGAAAAACTAAGTTCCAGAAAAGACACATGACTTGTCCAGGTCCAGAGTTCACAAAAAAAAGGAAGAAAAAAGAATAAATTTTTATAATACAGCTACTATGTATCAGGCACTTTGTTAAGCACTTTTTATAAAAGTTATTTCATTTCATCCTCACTTTGCAAAATAAGTACTATTATACCCATTTTACAGATGAATAAACTAAAGCAAACAAAAGCCAAGTAGTCACAGAGCTAGTAAGTGATTGAGTTCACATTTGAACTCAGGCCTTCTTTCTTTTTTAAAAATTTATTTACTAGTTTTCAATGTTTAGTTTAATATTATTTTGTTTCTTATTTAGATTTTTTCTTCTTCTTCTCTACTTCCCCTTTCCCTTCCCCAAGATGGCATTCTGATAGAGGTTATATTTCTACAATCATAGTAAACATATTTCTACATTAGTCATGTTATGAAAGAAGGATCAGAACAAAAGGGGAAAACAACAAGAAAGAAAAACAATAGAAACTGTGAAAATAGCATCTTTTCATAAGTATTCAGACTCCATATGAACTCAGGCCTTCTTGACTCCAGGTCTAGGGTTCTGTATACTGTCCTACCAGCCTCTGTTTTTAAGGATAGTAAACAGAAGCACAAAAATTCAAACCCAAGTTCCTTGATTCCAAGACATTCCAATACCTTAGTTTGAGTACCACTGAAATCCAAATAACAAACTAAATTTCTCCAAGTCTTTTAATTTCCCTGAGAATGAGCAAATTGGACTAGATGACTTCTGGGGTCCCCTCCAACATTGAATCAATAATCCTTTGTTCCTACAATCCTGTGACCTTTACAGCATAACACAGGGAAATACAAAACTACAGTTGCTAAGGGTCTACAGTAATCATAGCACTGTCCCTGTGCACAAACCCTTAACTATTATTATTATTTTGGTTGCTATGTGTTCAAAAGAAAAGGCAATTAAGAAACTCCTAGGTTACAAACACCAGACACTCGTGCCTTTTTTACCTTTACAGTATGTTTTTTGCTGAGACAGAAGAGAAGAAAAAGAATGACCTAGTTAAACTCTGGCAAAACTAATCTTTCCGATTGATCAAAAAATTGCTTCACAAAAATTCCCATTTTAAAAATGCCTTGGGAATACCTTATTAAGGATTTTTTTAATTCCAAAATACTGAACTTAATTAGGCCATAAAGTCTCTATAGTTCTTCAGAGTCCCACAAAAAAGAAGCCTTTTAAAAAACATGACCATTTTTAATAAGCTAATTTAGTTTTATTGCAAGTCTGTTCTTTTCCATCTTCATCTATCTCTTTCCCAAAATCTTTGTAAATAACATAAGGTCAACTTCATTCCATTCAGAATCCTGCAAACATACTTGAAAAGCTTTGCGATCATTAGCAGCCAGGAGATGTAGACATCAAGACTAGCCACAATACATGAGAATTTCCTGCTAATGAAGCTACATTGATCCTATCAAGAATGGGCACATCCTGTCTGGATGACCTGACTGGAAATAAACTGGATAATTGTATCCAGGTCTAGTCAGTATTCTTGATAATAGTATCGATCTAAAGGTCCAGGTCTTGCACTAGCAACCTACTGAAAATGATTTTCATTGAATTTTCAGTGTTGAGAGAGCAGCAGAAACAGGAAGTTGCTATTATGATCAAAAGCAAAATTACAAAGTAGGAGAAGTTTACCTTGGATGCCCTCCTTGATCTCATGGAACTATAGAATGTTGGACTTTTGAGATCAAATAATCGAATGATCTCATTTTAAAGATGAAGAAACTGAGGCTGAAAGAAATTAACTGATTTCAACAAGGTCACACAAGAAGTAGAAAGGCAACTTTGGCAAAGCTGAATTCTGCAGAATTATTCCATAAAGAAATATTATGCAAGGAATATGAAATATTGATATAATTTTTAGTTCAATAATGCACATATCAATCTGCCAAACCCAGTAAATTGGATTACTATTAATTCAATAACAAATATACTAATTTCTCAAAACTGATTCTTAGTGATGGAAATAGAAACTTAAAAATAAGTCACATAGTTAATAATATCTGTTCTGAAGTCAATAGGACCTGTCTCAGCAAAAAACACACATGAATCTCACAATTCCCAGAAGACAGGAGATAAGACAGAAACAAAATTACAAACACTCTCCTGGTTACTAGAAAAATAGACATCTTCTCCTTCTGCTCACAGAAAATTTGGGGGATTGTCCTTGACTCCCCGGCTACTCCATTCTTTGGCAAAGGAGGAAGCCAAGACAGAAAGCTAATTTGGACTTTATCTACTCATGTCTCACTGGAAAGAAAAAATGAAAACAGAAGTCTAGAGAGCAAAAAGACCTAGCTAAAATCGCACCTATAAATCTGGTCAAGTTAAGTAATACATTACTAATCATATGCTCTCTCTTCAGCTCCTTTGCTTCCTGATATGCAAACCTATATCTTCTAAGACTAAACTTAGTGCTCTATTTTAAATTTACCATGAAGATATAAGCATCTGACTTAGCAATAATATCTGGACACCAAATGATGGAGGCTTCACAAAAATAGATCTTCTGTTTTTCTATTCCCACAATATTGAAAAAAGTAATTCTTCAAGAACAAGAAAAAGGTAGAGGATCAAAATAGAGCTCAGAGAAAATCCAAAGTGTTCAATATCCATACTGCTGAAAAGCCTGAAGCAGCAAATCTCCCCAAATCAATAATGAGCCCCTTCAGAACAGAAATACACTCAGTAAGCCATATAATTTTCTCAAGATGGGTAAAACATTTCAATTACTATTAGGAAGTTATCTCCATAAATAAACAACCTTGTTTCAAGGAAGCTTCAATCTTTTATCTTATCTTTCACCACCTTAACTTTGAAATCAAGAAATTTTGAGTTCTATACTGCTAAGATATTTACTAGCTGTGGAACCCTTGATCTCTATCTCAGCCTCAGTTTCTTCATCTGTAAAAAGAGAATAATAATGGTTTCCAGGATTGTTGTGAGGATAAAATGAAATACAGGGCATCTCAAAAGTCTTAGGGCAGCTTTAAGCATAAAACTTCTATTAAAACATAATAGCTTTTAGTTATTAGCTCAAGTTTAACTTTAATAACTACCAAGTTATGAAAGCTTCAAATTGCACAAGATTTTTGAGATACTCTGTATGCATAAAGCATTTTGCAAACCTTGAAGTACCATGTAAATGCTGAGTATTGTTGCTGTCATTGTTGATGATGATGATGGGGTGTGTGTGTGTGTGTGTGTGTGTGTGTGTGTGTGTGTGTGTGTTTTGTAAAGATACTTAAGTCATAGAATCAGGGAAGGAAATGGAAATAGATGACCTCTAGAGTTCCATTTAACCCAACAAATTCCATGAATTTTCAACTTTTCTTGATAAGTTTTTGTCTATTAGATTATTTGCAGATATTTTCACAACACTGGTATCTAGATGAAAGTCCTTGAAAATATATTTTGGAGAAACAAGAACATATGGATGAACAGAGTATGTAATACTGTATCAACAAATGTTTCTAGACAATAAAAGGCCCTTCCCCTCCACCTTATCCCTCCCTACCCAAGCCAGCTTAACTTTTGTATTTTTCTTACAAGTTACTTCCAGTGTCATTTTAGCTTTAATGTGACTTCTCATCTGCTCATTTTGTCCTTTTTATGTTGCTGAACAACAACCATAAACTACCCCCAAAAGAAACCCTAAGCCCTGTGTTACTGATTGATTAACTCTGCTAGCAGAAAGCTCAAGGAAAAGCAGAGATATGGTATTTGTTTTTATGTCATTCATCACAAGTGATAGCTTTTAAGTCTCTCTGTGTTGTTTGAGAATTTCTCAAAAACAACTCGGATATCTAACCTTGAGATAATAGACAAACCCCAAATGGCAGAAATTGTTTAGAGGTTACTTACATTTGTGGACATGTATTTTGATTTACAGAATAAATTCTAAAGACTTCTAAGTTTCGTAATAAAGTTGGCTTAATATATTTTAGAAGAATCTTGTTTGCAGAAAAATGGGCTGTCATAGATTCAGAACCCAAAGCGTTCTTCTAAATTCTTCAATCCAATCCCTTTATTTTACAGGTCAAGCAATTAAGGTTCCTAAGAACATTGCCAATTGCCCATAGTCATATTCTTAGATGTGTCAGATTTGGAATTAAAGCCCAGATCCTCAGACTTGAAATCCAGCATCTTTCCTATAATGAGAGTTCTAGAGCTTAGTCTTCTACCCTCATTTCCCTGTTCCCTTCCCCTCCCCACCATTTGCAGCTGCCAGAACAGGAGATACAGCTTTTCATTCTGTTATTAGAGATAAAAGGCTGGTTGAGTTAACACATTGTCAAACTCATCTATGCTCAAGTACAATCAGTCAATCAATCACAAGCTGAAAATTATAGAGACCTCCTGTGCTTTGTTGGAGCTGAGAGAGGTGAGGAGAGTAGGCAGTACTGTTTACCTCCAACCAGGTCAAGACAAATAAAAACTATGTTCAGAAGTATTTTTGTTGAGGCATGGAGGCTGTGGTATTTCAAGAGCTTTTGGAAGATTTAAAAAAACTTTTTTTTTTTAACACCAATGACTTAATTATAAGAAAGTTTCTTTCCCAAAGGCTTGTTTAACACAGTTATCATTAAAGAGACAAATCCTGTACCAAGCTGACAAGACGAAGGACATTTCATAAAATCACTTTATAATGTTGCTCTTAATATAAATCCAGCCACAACATTTATCTTTGGGGAAAGCATCTTAGACAAATCCAGTACAGTTTCCCTCCCATCTTCCTCCCTCCATCTGGCACATGCCCTGCTTTCCCTCCCTGCCAACCCCACTCCTAGCATACAGCTGTCCCAGAAATTCCCCCTTGGTATTAGCATTCCACACAGAATATTGCAATGCCCTTCCCAGAGGTTTTTTATGATCAGAGGTAGACAGAAGAAAGAATATTCTATTTGGAATCAGAAGACTAGGTGAGTCCCAGTTCTAGCTGTTAATCGGTATAGACCTTAATTTCTTTCCTGCCGTTCATCTCTGTTTTTATTGATCCAAAACTTTGATTTGGTCTTACCTCAATTATGTGCTCTCTCATTAGGCATCCTCCACCTCCCACCCTCCTTAGGGTCACCCTCACACAACCCTATATTGTTTGGTTACTACTCATCATAGATGCCTCCTATAAAACTATCCAAGTCCTAAGTGGTCAGGGCTCTCCTAACTCCCCACCTAAATGGACATCCTAGGAAATGACTAACCCTTCTCTACACCAAGAATACCTACTATTTATAATTCCTTTTATAATTGTTAACATTGCTTAGCCCAATGTCTTGCCTCATTAGCGTGTGAAGGAGACCCTGGCTTTTCAAAATGTTTGCTCTTTTACAGTAATCTTTTGTAGATTCTACTGAGCTGGAAAAACTTTGAGTAAGATCTCATGTTTGTATTGTCAGAACCAGCCTAAGTTATGAGATATTCATTATCTATCAGAAACTTGATGACAAGTCATATTTAACAAGAAGGATAACTAATATTTGCAATATAAATTTAGAATTTTATTGATAAGTTGCCCCCAGATTCCCTCATGAAGAAATTATCAATGCAATTCATAGCATTTAAGAGTTGCTAGAGCATTGAAAAGTTAAATTTCTTGTCCAGGTTAGCACAGCCAATTGTGTTTCAGGAGCTGGATTTGAACACAGGTCTTCTTGACCCCAGAACCAGTTCTCTATGTACTTGGCCATGTTGCCACTCACCAAAAAGAAGAAAACATTTAAGAATTACTTTTTACAAATGCCACTATTTTTAATGGCAGAAAATTCTGTTCTCTATGACCAATAGAGGCTTATTTTATAATTCTTTATCACATTTGTTATAGTGAAAGCTGCCTTTTGTAAGCAATAACACCCGGGAATCCCTTGCCTAGGGCACAAAAAACAAAGCTCTGTTCCAATACCTAAATATTTAGAATAATTATAAATTCCTCCATCTAACGAACCAATTCATTAAGAATATAAGCTCCCCAGTACAATGCAAATTCACTCATACTATGTAAACTCCTTGAGGGTATTGTTATTTTTATTGAATCATTTCGATTGTGTCTAATTATTCATGGCCCTTTTTGGGAATTTTCTTGGCAAAGATACTGGAGTGATTTGTTATTTCCTTCTCCAATTTGTTTTACAGATCAGGAAACTGAGGCAAACAGAATCAAATGCCTTGTGCAGGGTCACACAGTTAATAAGTATCTGATGCCAGATTTGAACTAATGAAGAGGGTCTCTCTGGTTCCAATTCCAGTGCTCTATTCACTGTATCTTAGAGAATCTTTGAGGGTAGGGAATAAAAACATAGTAAGCACTTATTAAGTATTTGCTTTTGTTAAATACTGTGATAGAACAGGATGGAGTGTAAGGAGAAGGTTAGTTCTCAGCTACTTGAGTTTCTTTTATGGATGGGGAAATCATCCTGTCCTTGACATTTTTTTCAGGCTAAGGTCTTCTTTTTAATGCTGTCTATGGGGAAGAACCTAAAGATCTTAAATAAATATTACCATAAGGGTCTGAGAGGTTAAAAATCTCTTCCTTTTAAAAAATGTCACACTTGTCCAGCCCTGTTAGAATGATTCTCAGCTTGGACAACAAAACCAACTGGACTTTCACAACACATAATAAACTTGTCTCCTTCAGGTCTGCTCCTTCAAGAGAAAGGATGGAAAGAAGGAAGAAAGGGAGGGAAAAGAAGGAAGTAGGGAGAGAAAGAAGGAGGAAAGGATGGAAGGAAAGAGAAGGAAGGAAGGAGGAGGGGGAGGGAGGAAAGAAGGAAGGGAGGAAGGAAAGAAAGAAAGTAGAAAGGAAAAGAGGGAGGGAGAGAAGAAAGGAGGAAAAGAGGAAAGAAGGGAGAAAGGAGGGAGGGAAATAGGAAGGAAAGAAAGAAGGAAGGGAGAGAGGGAGAAACAGAGGAAGGGAGAAAGAGATGAAGGGAGGAAGGGAGAAAGGAAGTGAAAGAGGATGGGAAGAAACAGAGAGGAAAAAGGGAAGAGGAAAAGAAATAAACAAAAAAGTAATTATTAACTACTGTGTGTCAGGCACTGTGCTAAATGCTTTACAAATATCTCAACTAATCTTTAATTTCCCTGGGCAGTAGGTGCTATTATTATCTGTATTTACAATTTAGGCAACTGAGACAGCTAGAGATTAAGTGACTTTCAGGATCATACAAGTAGAAAGTGTCAGAGGTTGGATGTGAACTCAGTTCCTGGCTTTGTGCCCAGTGCCACCTAGCTCTCCCTAACCTAAAACATGGACAGTTTGTTTTAGGGCTCCTTGATTTCTGCCACAGACGTATTCAAGATATTATAAAAGTCAAAGCTTCATTGTGGCATAGAGTCATCCATTGCTCAGAGAACAGACATTCAATGTTATTGAGATGTACAATTGTTTACAATCTAGTCCATAACACAAGACATTCTTAATAGAACACATAACTACAGACACAAAAGGAAAGTCAAAAGAAAACCAAACCCCTGGAATTATACTATTAAGAGATCTGAAGATCATGCAGTAAAAGGGGATATTTAAAGGAATTGTGGATATTTAGTTTTGAGAAGAGAAGACTTATTATGTTTTGATATCATATCTTATATTAGAGTATTTGAAAGATTGTCCTGAGGAAAAAAACATATTAGACTTGTTAATCTTGTCTCTAGAGGGCAGGATTTTTAAAATTCATATTAATATTGTATATGCATATAATTTAATTCACTTCA
This sequence comes from Myrmecobius fasciatus, assembly GCA_023553655.1. Lineage (NCBI taxonomy): Eukaryota > Metazoa > Chordata > Mammalia > Dasyuromorphia > Myrmecobiidae > Myrmecobius > Myrmecobius fasciatus. The sequence continues at coordinate 106,240 of JAJPUD010000851.1, read as the reverse complement.
GAATGCCATACAAATTAGGTAGGTTTCTATTGTAATGCTCAGGGAGAAACTGAGGCAGTATCACACATGGAAATTAGGTAATGCTTTATTGATGTTAATTGAGAGTTCAGAATCCATAGCTATGCATCAGGACTGGTGGGACTCATGTCTCAAAGCACACAGTCCAGACCAGAGACTAACACAGCCACAGCCATGTTAGCCGACTGAATACAAAGTACTCAGTAGCCATGTTAGCGGACTGAATACAAAATACACAGCAGCTCCATCAAGGAACTTCAAACATTATATAGGGTCCTATAGCTCAGGGAGACAAAGAACTCATGGGACCAAATGAGCACATCTGGTGTCCAAGGAAACCATAAATTCAGTTCTGACAGGTTAGGGAGTAAGGAGCCTTGCCAAAGCAGACTACTTCGTCTGGGTCACAGATAAGGGTGATGTCGAGGCTGGCCATCTGGAGGTTTCATGATTACTTTGGAATGTGAGTCCAATTATTTCTAAAGGTCAGGAAGTGGGGACTGCTATTCTGGGATAGAGCAATTAAGGGAGACTGATACTGCAACTGAGGGAAACTGATACAGTAACTGAGGGAAACTGAGACAGTAACTGAGGGAAACTGAGACAGGCACAACACTATGTACCCCTAGAATTTTTAATCATTTAGCTTAGGTAGATTACTAAGGTTTTATATGCACACATACATATACACACACATATTTCTCTACTATAACAATGTATTATACCAAATCTATTTGCATATTTTAAATAATTTAGAAAGAAATGTTTAATATTCACAATGTTCATAGAAACAAGCAAACTATCAAATAGTCTACCCCTTTCCTCTTAGATATTCTCCTATCAGCTTCATAAGCATTTACCCTACAAAATATTAAGCTTATGAGGAGAAATACAAGGAAATACTTCATAATAATTGCAACTAGCCCAATGTGGAATTCAGAATAAGTCTGAAGTAGAAGCATGTCATCCATGCTAAAAGGTCCAACAGACAATAGGAAATATGGGACTGGAGCTTGAGGAGATATGAGGGCTAGAATCTCCTATTTTGAGAAATCACCTACAATGTGAAGATGAGTAAGCCACGAAAGTAGATATCCTTCCCAAAATGTCTTCTCTTCTAACAAATATTTCAAATGATCCCAAAGAGCAGGGCTACTTCAAAATGATAGTTTCAACTCTTCCGAGTCAGAGGTCATGAGAGGACAATGACTATAGCAAAAGATCTTATAAAAACTCTCACAAAACACTGATTTCTTCCCATTCCAAGTAAATAAACTAAATTTAGAATGTATATTCTTGCACATTAGTTACTAGGGTTAAATGTAGGGTACATAGCGATCTTTTTTTCAAGAGTAAAAAAATAACTTTTGAGAAGCTGAAAATAGATAACAATGTACTCTTTTCTATAAAACTTAGAAAACAAATTCTTTAGGGAATACATTTTTAAAAAGGAGGAATAGGGCTGAGCCACCTGGGGAAAATTGATAAGGAACAGGAACTCAAGACAATTTAACATCATCCAGATATGGCAAATGTTATCTAGTGTCAGGAGAAATATATAAACACAATGAAATTATTTAAATATCTAATGAAAGAAGGAGAAGAATAAGCAAGACTAAGGATATCTTTATAAAAACTAAGACCTTTGGGATGTGAAACTTAGATACATTGTAAATGTGCAACATAAGTCACATTCAAAAATAGACTAGTGCAAATGGAATAATGTCAAGACTAGTTAGCCTGAAACTGATTTCCTTTTCTTTTTCAGGGATATCATACAAAGACTTTTAATAAGTACTTCCTAGACCAATGGAATTCAATATTTATCAGAAAAAAAATTTCATTTACTTTTATAGTTGGGTACTGTTTTTTTGTTTGTTTTGTTTTTGAATAGGTCACAGAGCAAAATTTCCACAACTATTAAAAGCAAAAAAGAATAACTTCTATCCTGTGTGGAGATATGTCACTGATATGTCTTATTGAAAAATTGAAAGGATAATTTCTTAAATACTTAAAATCCACATTTCCTTAAGAGGAAATTCATTACAGCAAAGACCTGATTAAGCAGCAGTGTAGCATAGAGAAGAGAGAAGAGCCCTACAGAACAGACCAGAAAGACTTGCATACAAGTCCTGACATATATTGGCTGTGTGAGCCAGTCTTCAGTGCTCCAGACAACTAAGATTTATAGATTAGGGAAAGTATCTACCTGCATTGGTAAAGGGAATTTCCTAACCTGGGAATTCTCTATGCCAGTGAAATCACAAGTCCATTCTTTATCTCTATCTTGATCCCTAAAGACTTTATTATCTGATACTTAGATTGACATTCTTTTTTAGTGAAGTTTTTTCTTTTCAAAACATATGCAAGGACAATTTTTTCAACATTGACCCTTGAAAAACCTTGTGTTCTAATTTTTCCCTCTTCCCCCAAACCCTCTCCTAGATGGTGTGTAATCCAATATATGTTAAACATGGTAAAAATATGTTAAATCAATAGATTGACATTCTTAAACATAGGATACTGGTGGGGGATGTTTTGGGAAGATAGCAGAGTAGGTTGATAATTTTCAAGCTCTCCAGATTTCTCCCACAAATACAACAAATTTACACTTCAGTATAAATATAGACTGGTGGAAAATCAAGAAGACTTGGGGCAGAACTGGAGTTCTACTGGTACAACCCAAGATCTGAAGAAAGATCCCACCCAGGCTGGGGATTAAGCCTTTGAAAGTGCAAAAACCTCTGGGCTAGTTCACACAAACACCTAGTGGGGAGCCCTGGGGCTAGCTGGGTTTGACTGGAGCCTCAGCAAGAGCAGAAATTTTCACCTCCAGAAAGGCTTGAGGAGTTGACTCTGAATCTGGGAAGACCTAGGAAATTTTGACTGATTAGGCCCAGTATTGCTGCAGAGGCATAGCCCTGGGGAGAAGGAACCAGCACAGCAGTGAGTGCAGAGATAGGGGGGCAGGGACACTGTTGGCTACAGGAACTTGCAAGAGGGAGGAGCTTTTGGTTTGGGGTTCCTGGTCACAGGGGAGAGCTGAGGTGAAGATAGAAACATTATCCCCACCACCCTATGATTAGAGGTACTTATACTAATATCACTTATTTTAAAAATTGAGCCAACAAATGTCCTTCAGAGGACACTGAAGTAAAAAAAGCTTCTTCTACCCCAAAGTGTAATGTGAAATGGCTCCCTGCCCAGAGAGAACTTAAGAGAAGAATTCAAAAAAGAATTTAAAAATCAAATGAGAGACATTGAGGAAGAACTAATATATATTATATTTATATATAAACCATTCAAGAAAAGTAAGATGATGATAAAAAAAAAACTTAACCAACTAGCAAAGAAGATACAGAGTCTCAAAGATAAAAATAACCCTTTGAAAATTAGAATTAGGGGGGCAGCTAGGTGGCGCAGTGGATAGAGTACCAGCCCTGAAGTCAGGAAGACCTGAGTTCAAATCTGGTCTCAGACATAACATTCCCTAGCTGTGTGACTCTGGGCAAGTCACTTAACCCCAAAGAAAAAGAAAAAAAAGAAAGAAAGAAAAAGAAAAAAAAAAGAAAATTAGAATTAGGCAAAGGGAAACCAGTGAAGTTATGAGAGACCAAGAAATAACAAAACAGATTATAAAGAATGAAAAAAAAAAGAGCAAAATGTGAAACATCCTAGAAGAAAAACAACAGATACAGAGAACAAATCAAGAAAAGAAAATATAAGAATAATTGTACTGCCTGAGAGTTGTGACCAATAAAGGACCTGGGCACAATAATACAAGAAATATTCCAAGAAAATTATCCTGGAGTGAGAGAACATGAGGGAAAAGTAGAAATAATAAAATATTTACTGATCATCACCTCAACAAGATCCTTTGTGGAAAATACATAGAAATACTATTGCCAAATTTCAAAACCCCCAGATCAAAGAAAAAAATTTTCAAGAAACAAGAAAAAAAAATTCAAATATACTGGAACTACAATTAGAATTCTATAGGGCTTGTCAGCAGCCATAGTAAAAGAATGCAGGTCCTGGAATCTTATCTACTAACAATCAAAAGAACTAAGCCTGTGGCCAAAAATATCATATCCAGCAAAATTATCCATGATACCCAATAATAAAAAATGAACATTCAATGAACTTGAAGATTTTCAGGACTTTCTATCAACCAAATATACATTTAATAGAAAATTTAAGACATAAATGCCCATATCAAAGATTAATTTCAAGAAACTTTACAAGGACAAATTGTTTTCTTTTTTAACATGGGAAATGGATACTATATGTTTAAGAATGACCTCAACAATAGGGAAGCTCAAAAGAAAGACTCGAGCAGAATTAAGGCAAAAATAGTAATTATGTTATGCAAATTGGGTTCAGAGGAAGAATAGATATGGAGTCACATCAGAGGTAGGAGGAGGGCTCATAAGTCAAAAAACCCATTCACATCAGGAATGGATTAAATAGGTAATAATATATATGCATATACATATGCATATATACATATAACAAGAAGAGTATAGCATCCTCCAAAATATATCAAGAAATAAAGGGGCAGGTAAGAAGACAAGGGAGGGATCCATAGGAGGGGGGAGGTTAAATAATAGCAAGGCAAGTTAAGGAGCAGAAAGAATTAAAGCAAACAGTCAGCAGAGATAAGAATGATTGGGGGTTGGGGCAGGTGTGTGTGTGTGTGTATGTGTGTGTGTGTATGTATATATCTACATATGTATACATAAATATATATTTTCTTAACTATCACTTGCTTGGGGATGTTTGAGGTTTGAAAGGATGAAAGAATAAAGTAAAAAAATGCACAACAGAGAACAAAAGAACAATTTACGAGAAAGGAAAGAAAGATGAACATTCATGAATATAATTTCTTCCTCTAATATAGGTACTTTCTTGAACTGAATTTGTTGTTATATATTTTGAATCCTCTCTGATCTTCTACTGGGCATATGACAATGTTCTCTTTTGTTTTGTTTCATTTTGCTTTGTATTCCTTTTCTGTTTTTCTGTTCTCTTATTCTGTTTTTTTAAATAAAATAAATACTAGAATGAATTGGAAGTTTAGGAAGTTTGGCAATAATATTCCTGTTTTTTTCCACAAAGGAACTTGTTGAGGTGATGATCAAGAATAATCTGCTGTTGAGAAAGTATTCTTTACTAAAGACAGTGAAGACATATGAGACTGGAGTGCCAAATAGGGACTGGAAAAAGTGTTTTTATAAACTGTCTATAACTATAAAAATTGAGTTCTATGAATATAAGAAATAAGAAGGGCAAAGAGCATTAAAAATATTGAGAGGCAGGCAGAGTGCAATAGAAGTGATGATAGGCAGATAGCAGCAGAAGTGGTGACTGCAGAGGACATTACAGAGATGTACCAAGAGATGTCCTCAGGCCCTTTTAAATGGTAAGCTTTAAAGCTGGAAGGGATTTCTCTATATCATTCTAATCCAGTCCTCTCTTTTTGTGCATGAGGAAACCAAAGCCCTATAAAGCTAAATGGCAAGCCCAAAGTCACACAAGCAGAGTTGGTATTCAAATCAATTCTTCTGCCTAGAAAATCCAAGACTTTTTTATGCTATGCATAATGTCAATGTAAGCTATCTTGCACTTTCATTAGAATGAGAGCATTTCTCAGCACTCCATGTCCTATCTTTTACTGTTATAATGATTGATATTACTAATAATCATCAAGCAAATGCTACATTTTTATACTATTTACATTTTACTTGGGGAAATATATCACACATTTTAAGATAAAATCATCAAAAGTATGGTAAAAAAAATTCAGTTTAGATATTAATAAAATGAGAACTGACATTTGTATGACCTTTAAGGTTAGCAAAGTATTATAAGCATATCATCTCATTTGAGAGCACAGTAACTCTGTGAGATGAAGTGTACGTGCATCATTATTTCCATTTAACTCACAGATTAAAAAAACAAAACAAAACAAAAAAATGCTAGTTCTGTTGTGTCTCATAAGTTCCTGTCTCAGTTTCCTTGAATTGTTCTGCCTCAGTTTCCCTCAGTGGCAAACCCCCTTCCTGGCCACTAGGACTGAAATAATTAGGACTGGGAACTCTGGCCACTAGCCAAAGAGTCATAAAACTCCAGATGGCTTATCTCCAATGTTTGGGCATATCTTTCTGGTCTCAGACTCAGTGTCTCCTAGCTTCTTCCCAAACTTATAAGAATTTATGATCCTTCCTCCATACCCCCAACCTTCAGAAATAAATTTATGGTCCTTTCCTGGAACTCCTATCCCTCTAGTGCTCTATCCCACCTTGTCTTTGTTTCCTTGATCACTGAAGCCCTGTAAGAGTCTCTGGAATCCCTCACTCTGGTGCTGAATGTTTTGAGACAAGTACCATTCAGCCACATAGTCATGGCTTCCAAACTCTCCACTATTAATAAATTATTAAAAATCTCTAATCTCTATCCTGCATCAGTTTCTCTGGCATTACAATTCAGTGAGTTTGAGTGTCTTACCCAAAGTCACACAAATAGCATTTGTCAGAGGCAGGATTTGAAGCCAGATCTTTCTCCCTTATTCCAACAGTAACTCTCTATCTATTATAGTATACTCATTTCAGTTACTCTAAAAAATGAATTATGTGAAATATCATTCTGGATTATTAGAATATAGAAAAGAAGGTATTGATAGCCTCAGGAGAGCATTGGACTCAAATGTCCAAAGACATATTGTCTTACATAAGTATATATTTGAGTTGCATTTCTGCTGCTTAGCTGTATCACCATATGCAAGTTACTTAACTTCTCAGAATCTCTATTTCCTCAACTATAAAATGGGGATAAGACTTACAATAATTATCTCACAGAGTTGTTGTGAAAAACAAAGGGCTTTAGAATGAAGCCATATTATGTGAATAAGAACCATTATCATCATTGTAGTTTTGCCAAGAAAAGTTTTTCCCTTCAATTTTCCCAATTATTACCAGGTACCCTGAATTCAATATCCAGAAATGGCAGAATGAGAGACCAAAGGGTCATAATGACAGGAAAAAAAAACCAAAACCTTTATGCTGTATGAAATTACCCATAATTCCTTTAATTTTTTTAAGCCAAAAAGAACTTGTTCACATATTCACAGGTCAAGAATGTGAGAAGCCCATAATTATTACAAAAATGTATGATCTGCCTTTTCTAAAAGCAGAAGGAAGAATTGGATGGCTTTTTGATGTGAGACTTGTTAAAAAAAATTCTCAGAAATCCCAATTTTTTGCTGGTGTTAAAATCTCCAGCCATGGATAGACACCTCTGAAACCTTCCCACTGGGGGAAACAGGTCATACCATACCTGACACCATTTGGCTACTTACACTAAGTACACTGTTTAAAACCAGGGCATAGGGCAAGTGCTCTCTATCCTCACATCACAAATCATATCCCTGATGTGCTGTGTGGACTTACCCATCTATCCTGGGTCTTGAGATCCTGTTCCCAATTTTTTCTCCTGTGAAGTCCATTCTTCACCTATTTCCTTGAGACTGGTTTCTATTTTGAATGTCAAACTTTGACTGTAGATTTATCAGTCTCTTTACAAACTAGCTCTGGCTCACCTACTTGGCTTCTACATTTAGCTGACACTGTTCTTTGACTTCAGCTTGGTACTCTGCATTCATAGTGCTAACCCAACCCTTAAGTTTGTGAACTTCGCTAGATATGAATTTTGGTTTATATAGCACACTCATTTATCAGTCAGCTATCATTTATTAAACATTTACTGTATGCCAAGACTTGTGCTAAATAATGGGGATACCAAAAAAGGCAAACAAAAAAACAGTTAGACAAACACAAGATATACAGGAAAAACTTGGGGGGGGAGGGGAGGGCGGCGGTTGTTATTGTTTGTCCTTCATTCTCAAAGAGAACTATGGCATAGAGGTGGGGAGATATAGGAATATTCTGAGACAAAAGGCATTAAGATGCAGGAGGACCATAGAGGATTCTAGCCAAAGAGAGACTTAATCATTCCTTTAGCATTCCTGAAAAACAGTCTATCTCCGCAGCATCCTGCTGCTGCTCTATGACCTGAGGCTACCATTTATCATGCAGTTAATTTCAAATCAATTCAATTCAACAGCTATTTAGTACTTACTTTATGCAAGATAGTGTCCCTTAGGTTGATAGAACTTAAGGCTGAATCATGAAATCAAGGGTAGCTATATTTAGTCTCTCTTTAAAACACACTACCTTACTTATAATAGTGAAAGTAGTTAATGAAGATTTGTCCAATTGAAAATAAAGTAGTAAATTAAGCATTCTACTATGTAACTTGTTTTTTTGGCTTTTAAAAATGTATACTCTAGTATCTAACTAAACACTATATAAAATAATTCAACAAATACACTAGCAGGGATGTGTTCCTGGACTGTGTCAGTTCATCCAGAGAAAATTTCTACAACATGGACATTTTATAACCTCAATAAACCAAATGCTTTGCTCCAACTCAGCTTTTTCTATTCTCTTATATTAATATGATTTTTATTTTCAGACTTTTAAAAAACTCTGACCTGAATAGAAATTGAAAAAGAGTGAATACATAGAGTCCTTAGGCTTTCCTGCCATAACCATCTGACAAAAAAAATAATAATAACAGATTGAGAATTCATTTATTCCTTCTACAAGCATTTATTGAATGCCTATTTTTGTTCAATGCACTGTGGAAGACAAAGATGAGTTAGACCTGGTGGATGGCCCTTAGAAGCTTAAAATCTGGTATGAGAGCTATAATATAACAAAAATAATTATAATAGGAATCAATTTATAATAAATTAGGAGCAAAAGTTAACACACTGGCTAACAGAATCAGATCCAAAAGGACGTTGATATCCAGAGCAGGATTTAACCTGTAATCCATAAATTATTTTTTAAAAATATTCTGATAAGTATATTTCAATACAATTGAATTCCTTTGTGATCTTATGTCTTTTCTTTTATGCATTTAAAAACATTATTCTCAGCAGAGATTCAAAAATTTCATAAGATTTCCAAAAGCCTAGCACACACAAAAAAGATTAAGAACATCCAGGCTAGAGCATTGCTCATAAAATGAAATTCAATAGTAAGTATATAGTCTCACGTTAGGGTAATTCAAGAAATTAGCTTCCTAAATCCAAAAGGGAGGAGATAGTATTAGATGGCAATTGTTCTAAAAATATATATATAGATCTGGGGAATTTAATGGACTGCAAGCTCAACATGAGTCAGCATTGTGGCATAGCAAATAAGGCAATCATGGGCTGAACTAAAAAGCACAACTTCCAGGAACAGGGAAATGATATTCCCACTGAAATTTGCCCTTATTTTAAACCTCATCTGGCATATTGTGTTAAGTTCTAAGTGTGATGGTTTAAGAATATGTTAATAATTGAAGAATGCCCAGAGTTGAATAATCAACATAGAGAATAGCCTTGAGGGCATGTCATTTGAGGAACAGTTCAAAACACTGGGCTTGAGTATGTTTAGCTCAGGGTTGGCAGAGTAGTTGTTTTCAAGTATCTCAAGGACTATCATAAGAAGGAGGGATTTAGGCCTGGTCTTTTGCCTCCAGAGTGGTGAACAGGAAGAATAGCCTTTTGTAAAGAGGCAGATTTGAGTTGAATGCCATGGAGAGGAAAGAAAAAACAAAAAAACAAAAAACAAAAAAACCTTTTCCCCGTCAAAATCAGAAAAACTCTGTATAGTTAGAAGAATCCAAAGAGGAATAAACTATTTCAAGGGTAGTGGCTTCTCTCTTCTTGGATCTCTTCAGAGGCAGGGTGGCTGCTTATGCAATATGTTATGATGGGGATTCTTTTTATGGATAGATTAAACTAGATGGTCACAAAAGACCTTTCAGTTCTTATATTCTGTGACTCTATACCATAAGAAAGGCGATAGTGTCTCAGAAAAGAAAACTGGGCTTTTGAAATAGGCTTTGACAGATAAGTCGGACATTGAGAAGCAAAATCAGTAAGATGTTAAGAGGCAAAGATGTTGGAATATTCTTGGTAGATGGAATGATATTTTAAAGGCACAGAGTTTGCTGTGAAAACACAAGTTATATTTAAAGAATAGTAAAGAATTTAGTTTGGTTAAATCTGAAGAGTCCTTTTGAGGTATGGGAAAATAAGAATGGAGTTACTGAAAATTTTCAGGTCATGAAATAATCATGGTAATTTAGGATAATTAATCTGGCGGCATTAGGTAAGGTAAATTAGAGAGGGTAAACTGAAGGGAGAGAGAGAATAAATGGAACCATCCCATCTAAAAACCCAAGGGAACAGCCTTGGCATGAGTCAATTTGTAGTCAATGGCTTCTTAGGCATGAAGTGAGAGTGTAGAGCAAGAAGAGGACCCCAAAATTTTTATGTATTTATGTGTTTATATATTATGTATAGATGTAGATGTAGATATAGATATACAAAATAAGTGGCTCCCTATTAAATACTGAATTGTTGTCTAAACTGAGCTGTCTCAGTTGTCTAAACATACTTTGACCTTCAAGGCCTTTTACAAACTGATCTTATTTTGTAAAAATACATGGACAAATATCAGAATGAATAGTCCTGGATGGACTGACATCTGTAGCATTAAAATGGGTACCAATATTAATTCATCATAGATATTTTGAAGTGTTTGAAATATTATTACAATTCAAGTATATGACAATAGGACGTAATGAAAATGGCACAATGAAAATCAAAAGTGAGGCATAGATGCACTAGACAATAAAATAATTCATTATTTCTCTTGCCACTATTGATATTTCAACCCTCAACATTTCCAGGAGCAAAATATATCTGAAATTTCCATACATTACTACTTACTCTTAACAAATCCCCAAATAATTTCTCATGAACTAGTGGTTCAGAGAATTTGGATGAAAATCCATGGCTGGAAACTGCCTATATGAAATCTTTGTTCTATTGAGTGTCAGTAATTAATATATAGGATATTATACATTTCAACCTCTTCAATAGATAATAATAAGAACTCATATTCCTATAAGTTTTAAGATTTACCCAGAATTTTCTCAGCAGTGCTGTGACATAGCTAGTATAATAATTAAGTTGCAGAATACAAAAGGAAGGGTCTGAGAGGTCAAATGACTAGCCCAAAGTGACTGAGCTAAGTATCAGATTTGGGATTTAGAGCTAGGTCTCACAATTCCCAAGGCATTTTTTCTTTCGGCTACAGCATACTACTTTACTGAAAATCTAACATCAAATAACATTTTAAGAGGCTTTCTTGATGATGTTTTTTAATGACAATAATGTCTTTTTTTCCTCACATTGAATTTATTTTTATTAAAGCTTTTTATTTGTATAACATATGTATGGGTAGTTCCCCAGCATTGATCTTTACAAAGCTCTCCATTACAACTTTTACCCCCGGCCCCTCCCGTCCCCTAGATGGCAGGAAGTCCACTACATGTTAATAATGTAATAATAGTTGACAAGTTGTGCAAGGAAAATCCTATCTACAAGAAAAAAAAAAAAAAAAAAACAGAGAAAGGCAACACAATGCAAGCAAACATCAATAGAGATCATGAAAATGTTATGTTGTGGTCCATATTTCATATCCCTCTCTCTGGGTGTATATGGTTTTCCTCAGTGAACAATTGGAACTGCTTTGAGACATTTCTTTGTTGCAGAGAGCCATGGACCTCAGAATTGATCGTCATATACTATTGTTGTTGCCGTGTATAATGATCTCCTGGTTCTGCTCGTTTCACTCAGCATCAGTTCATGCAAGTCTCTCCAGGCCTCTCTGAAATCATCCTGCTGGTCATTTCTTACAGAGCAATAATATTCCATAACATTCATATACCATAATTTATTCAGCCACTCTCCAATTGATGGGCATCCATTCAGTTTCCAGTTTCTAGTCACTGCAGAAAGGGCTGCCACAAACATTTTTGCACATGTGGGTCCCTTTCCCTCCTCTAAGATCTCTTTGGGATATAGGCCCAGTAGAAACACTGCTGGGTCAAAGGGTATGCACAGTTTGATAACTTTTTGAGCATAGCTCCAAATTGCTCTCCAGAATGGTTGGATCCATTCACAGTTCCACCAACAATGTATTAGTGTCCCAGCTTTCCCACATCCCCTCCAGCATTCATCATTATCTTTTCCTGTCATTTTAGCCAATCTGACAGGTATGTAGTAGTATCTCAGAGTTGTTTTAATTTGCATTTCTCTGATCAATAGTGATTTGGAGCAACTTTTCATATGACTAGAGATGGTTTTAATTTCATCATCTGAAAATTGTCTGTTCATATCCTTTGACTACTTATCTATTGAAGAGTGGCTTGATTCTTATAAATATGAGACAATTCTCTATATATTTTAGAAATTAGGCCTTTATCAGAACCATTAAATGTAAAGATGATTTCCCAGTTTGATGCTTCCCTCCTAATCTTGTCTGCATTAGTTTTATTTGTACAGAAACTTTTTAACTTAATATAATCAAAATTATCCATCTGGTGTTCAATTAGGAGTTCCAGATCTTCTTTGGACATAAATTTATTCCATCTCCACAGGTCTGAGAGGTAAACTATATTACGTTCCTCTAACTTGCTTACAAAATCACTCTTTATATCTAGATCTTGAACCCATTTACATCTTATCTTGGTATGTGGTGTTAGGTATGGGTCAAGCCCTAATTTCTTCCACACTAGTTTCCAATTTTCCCAGCAGTTTTTGCTGAATAGTGAGTACTTATCCCAAAAGCTGGGGTCTTTGGGTGTATCAAACACTAAATTGTTAAGGTTATTGCCTAGATTGTCCTGATAACCTATCCTGTGCCACTGATCAACTGCTCTATTTCTTAGCCAGTACCAAATGGTTTTGATGACCGCTGCTTTATAATATAGTTTTAGATCTTGTACAGCAAGGCCACCTTCATCTGCCTTTTTTTTCATTAATCCCCTTGAGATCCTTGACCTTTTGTTCTTCCAAATGAACTTTGCTACTATTTTTTCTAGATCTATAAAATAATTTCTTGGGAGTTTGATTGGTATGGCACTAAATAAGTAGATTAGTTTGGGTAGTATTGTCATTTTTATTATGTTGGCTCTGCCTACCCATGAGCACTTAATATTTTTCCAATTGATTAGGTCTGATTTTATTTGTGTGGAAAGTGTTTTGTAGTTTAGTTTGTATAGTTCCTGACTTTTCCTTGGCAGATAGATTCCCAAATATTTTATCCTATCATCTGCTATTTGGAATGGAATTTCTTTTTGTATCTCCTGCTGCTGAACTTTGTTGGTAATATATAAAAATGCTGATGATTTATGTGGATTAATTTTGAATCCTGCAACTTTGCTAAAGTTGTGAATTGTTTCTAGTAGTTTTTTAGTTGAGTCTCTAGGGTTCTCTAAGTATACCATCATGTCATCTGCAAAGAGTGATAATTTGGTTTCTGCATTACCTACTCTGATTCCTTTTATCTCTTTTTCTTCTCTTATTGCTAAAGCTAACATTTCTAATACAATATTGAATAGTAATGGTGACAGTGGGCAGCCTTGTTTCACTCCTGATCTGATTGGGAATGGTTTTAGTTTGTCTCCATTACATATGATGCTTCCTCATGGTTTTAAATAGATGCTACTGATCATTTTAAGGAAAAGCCCATTTATTCCTATACTCTCTAGTGTTTTTAATAGGAAAGGGTGTTGGATTTTATCAAATGCTTTTTCTGCATCTATTGAGATAATCATATGGTTTTTGTTAGTTTGGTCATTAATATAATTAATTATGCTGATAGTTTTCCTAATATTGAACCAGCCCTGCATCCCTGGTATAAATCCTACTTGGTCATAGTGTACTATCCTGGGGATGACTTTCTGTAATCTCATTGCTAATATCTTATTTAAAACTTTTGCATCAATATTCATTAGGGAAATGGGTCTATAGTTTTCTTTCTCTGTTTTCACCCTACCTGGTTTAGCTATCAGCACCAATCTGTCTCATAGAAGGAATTTGGCAATATACCTTCTGACCCTATTTTCTCAAATAATTTGTATAGTATTGGAATTAATTGTTCTTTGAATGTTTGGTAGAATTCACATGTAAATCCATCTGGCCCTGGAGATTTTTTCTTAGGGAGTTGGTTAATAGCTTGTTCTATTTCTTTTTCTAATATGGGGCTATTTAAATAATTTATATCCTCTTCTGTTAACCTGGGCAATCTATATTTTTGTAGATATTCCTCCATTTCATTTAGATTATCAAACTTACTGGCATAAAGTTGGGCAAAGTAACTCCTAATTATTGCTCTAATTTCCTCTTCATTGGAGGAAAGTTCTCCCTTATCATTCTTGAGACTAACAATTTGATTTTCCTCTTTCCTTTTTCTTATCAAATTAATTAAAGGCTTATCTATTTTGTTGGTTTTTTCGTAGAACCAACTCTTAGTTTTATTTATTAATTCAATAGTTTTCTTATTTTCAATTTTATTAATTTCTCCTTTTATTTTTAGAATTTCCAATTTGGTATTTAATTGAGGGTTTTTAATTTGTTCTTTTTCTAGTTTTTTTTTTAATAATAAGCCCAATTTGTTGATCTTTTCTTTCTCTATTTTATGCAAGTAAGCATCTAGAGATATAAAATTGCTCCTTATAACTGCTTTGGCCGTATCCCACAAATTTTGGTATGTTGTCTCCTTATTGTCATTCTGGATGAAATTATTGTGTCTATGATTTGCTCTTTCACCCATTCATTCTTCAGGATTAGATTATTTAATTTCCAATTAACTTTTGGTTTATTTTCTCCTGGCCTTATATTGCATGTGATTTTTATTGCATCATGATCTGAAAAAAGATGCATTTACTATTTCTGCCTTTCTGCATTTGATTTTGAGGTTTTTATGCCCTAACACATGGTCAATTTTTGTATAGGTTCCATGGACTGCTGAGAAAAAAGTAAACTCCCTACTGTCTTCATTCAACTTTCTCCATAGATCTATCATACCTAGCTTTTCTAACAATTGGTTTATCTCCCTAGTTTCTTTCTTGTTTATTTTGTGGTTTGATTTATCTAATTCTGAGAGAACAAGGTTGAGATCCCCCATTAGTATAGTTTGGCTGTCTATTTCTTCTTGCATCTCTCTTAATTTCTCCCCTAGGAATTTGTGTGCTATTGCACTTGGTGCATATATATTTAGTATAGATATTGCTACATTATCTATGGCACCCTTTAATAAAATATAGTTTCCTTCCTTATCTCTTTTGATTAGATCTATCTTGGCTTTTACTTGATCTGAGATAAGGATTGCTACCCATGCTTTTTTTTTGTTCACCTGAAGCATAATAGGTTCTGCTCCAGCCTTTTACCTTCATCCTATATGTGTCACTATGTTTTAGATGTGTTTCTTGTAGACAACATATTGTGGGATTCTGGTTTTTAGTCCAGTCTGCTATCTGCTTCCACTTTATGGGAGAGTTCATCCCATTCACATTCACAGTTAGAATAACTAATTCTTTATTTCCTGACATCTTATTTACCCAAGTTATGTTTTCCCCTTTCCTTTCCCCTTTCTCCCTTCCCCCCTCCTCAGTACTTTGCTTTAGATGACCCCCTCTCCCAAACAATCCACCACCATTTAGATCCCCTCCCCCCTTTTTTAACTTCTTTCCCCCAATTCTTCTATTTTCCCTTCTAATAATTTATCCCTTTCTTTTTCCTCCTTTCCCTCCCACTTCCCTCTAGCAACAGACAAGTTTCTATGTGAAATCAAGTGTCTGGTATACACTTTTGGAGCCCAACCTGATGAGAGTAAGATTTACACAATACTCATCTCCCTCTCCTCTTTCTCTCAATTATATTAGGTTTTCTTTGCCTCTTCAAGAGATTTTATCTTGTTTTTACCTCCTTTTTTTTAGATCTTATTTTACCACTTTTTCCCTCTTTTCCCCAGTATGACAACCTTTCCCCCTCTAGTTTTCTTTTTCATATTATCAAAGTAATATCTAGTTAATTATACCCTCAAACTTTAAGTATCCCCATAGTAGAAATAAAGTTCTCAAGAGTCCTTTCCTTTTTACCTTTTTATGCTTCTCTTGAGTTCTATGTTTGGAGGTCAAATTTTTTGTTCAGATCTGGTCTTTTCATTAGAAATAGGTGAAATTCACCTATATCATTGAATGACCATCTTCTTCCCTGGAGGATAATGCTCATTCTACCTGGATAGGTTATTCTTGGTTGTAATCCAAGTTCCTTTGCCTTTCAGAATATCTGGTTCCAGGCCCTTCGATCCTTCAGTGTGGAGGCTGACAGATCCTGTGTGATTCTAATTGTTGATCCTTGGTATTTGAATTGTTTCTTTCTAGCTGCTAGCAGAATCTTTTCCTTGGTGCTATAGTCCTGAAATTTAGCCACGATATTCTTTGGGGTTTTAATTTTGGGGTCTCTTTCAGGAGGTGATTGGTGAATTCTGTCAATGGTGATTTTGCCTTCTGATTCTACAATCTCAGGGCAGTTTTCTTTCAGGATTTCCTGGAAGATAGTGTTTAGATTCTTTTTTTCATCATGGCTTTCAGTAAGTCCAATAATCCTTAGATTGTCTCTCCTAGATCTATTTCCCAAGTCAGTTGTTTTTCCTAGGAGATATTTCATATTTTCTTCTAATTTTTCATTTTTTTGTTTTTGTTTGACTGATTCTTGAAGTCTTATTGAGTCATTCACTTGCATTTGTTCAATTCTTATTTATTTTTTTTTTTGCTTTTTTGCTGAGGCAATTGGGGTTAAGTGACTTGCCCAGGGTCACACAGCTAGGAAGTGTCTGAGACCAGATTTGAACTCAGGTCCTCCTGACTTCAGGGCTGGTGCTCTAACCACTGCGCCACCTAGCTGCCCTTCAATTCTTATTTTTAAGTGTTGTTTTCTTC
>JAJPUD010000851.1:33145-88911 GCA_023553655.1 Myrmecobius fasciatus | reverse complement strand
CTTCCGGCCTATACCCGAGTCTGATTGTTTATCCCTCTGTCCGAGTTAGACAAACCTGATATGAAGTTCTTCAGAGAGCAGTGTCCAAATATTTCTGAATTTGTTGACTTGAAGATCAGTTCAGAGGCTTATTTTATTGTTGGTTTGAGAGAAGATCGGAGGAGGACGCAGAGAGTCACGTTTTCACTCTGCCATCTTGGCTCCGCCCCCATGACAATAATGTCTTAAGAAAACATGGAAGGTTTCTAAAGGATTTGTTAGTTTATAATGAGTGATGCTATTCTATTATCACAACATACTCTGGAATCAAGCACACAGAATTTTGTTGTGAAATGTCTTGTAATGAACGTCTAAAACTATGTTTGAAATTGAAGAATTGAAATTGAATTGAGACCAACGGCTTATAAGGTAAAAATATGAGGAAGGAAATCTAGTGAGGCAGGAAACTAAGATATTATATGAATGCATTAAGCAAACTGGACATTTAAGGGGAGAAATAAATTCTCAAGAGAAATGGGGGGAAAATCTTAAAATAAAAATACAATATGATTTATGACATGATTAGAGGACAAGATGTTAACTTTTACAGACTTTAGCAATTCAGCAGTCACAGTTAAATCAGAGAAGTACCAGGTCTTGTCTAGATAAAATGAATGAAAATGATACATTTCAAGAGTACTTCTCCAGCTATTCACAGTCAAGAACAAAGTATCAAGATAAAATCTTATGATACATAGTCATGAAAAGCAATGGCAATAGATGAGTTCTGGCAATCTCCAACTAGATAATTCTTTTCTTTCCTGACACTTATAGTATAAAAGCAAATAGTACTAGGGCCTTCATTATGTTATGAAAATTAAGATTTAGTGTACAACATCTTTGGTCTGATAACTTAAAAAAAAATCTTCTTGGAGTAGGGAAGAAATGATATATATTTCATTGTAAGAAAAGGCGTGTCTTTAATTCTCCAAAGAAGACTAAACCTAATGCCCTTTTGTTAATAAAAGTGTCTATTGCTGTATCAGAGACCAAATAAAGAGAAGTGACTTTTTTTGTTGATCTGGTTTTGACAGAAAGAGAAGATATTAGTTGCCCAGATGACAGATCCTGACTTCAAGGTATATTGAATTCTATTATGTGTGTGTGTGTTTTGTTAAACTTACGCACAAATTTTTACCCTTTTGTTTTACTTTGCTGCATGAATCTCTTCATCTTTTGTTTCATGATAATTATAAAATAGAAAACTGAAAATTGCCTGGGTCAGAAAAAGAGTTGTCTATTCTTTAGTGGTAACTCTACTACTCTGAAACTCTTCCCTTGGAGAAATACATCTGACTACTTTTTCCTTCAAGGTTCTAAAGGTAATGAGGAGTTGAGGCTTCTGGTTACTGCTTATTGATTATTTGCCTAATTAACTTAATTGACTTTTAGAAGTAGGCTTACTAAGCAGGTATAGTAGGAACAGTTATTGCAGAATCAGCCTCTCCTAACTGCAAAAATATGCTCTCCTTCCACACACAGGGTGCCTGTAGAAAATAGGCTCAAACTTAAAGAAAAATTATAATCAAGGAGGTAAATGTATCTTCTGCTTAATGGGAGTCTTTTTGTCCTAATGGGAGGTCTATCTGAAGTTCTTCTTGAGTATGGCTGGCTCTCTTCTGGACTCTTAGGGTTAGTGTCTTTGTAGAATCTGGAGATGCTGCCTTTCCCTTCTATTTTTTTTTTCCTCAATGCATCTCTCAGTCTAGTGCAGATACTACCAAGACACAACTATTGTCTTTTATGGGCATTGCTACCACCCATAGATCACTTGTGGAATTTCTGATGACTCTGAAAGATCTCCTTCGCTCACTAGGTGGCTGGGGAGGGGGATTGAGGGAGGAGTTGGTGGGGAGAAAAGAGACTTGACTAGAATTGTTCTACCACTAAACTAGTCTGCTTCTGGATTACATGTTTCTGAACTGTCTTTCTTTAGCCTGGACAAGCTTAGAAATCTGGCTGATTATTTTGGCCAATTAAAATATATTTCCTAAATTTCTATCTTGAACCACTGATCAAAGCATTTGGCTCCTCCCAAATTAATTGAAGATTTACTTGTACGTAGTTTATAATGTGATTAATTGGTTCAGTTGAGAAGTCTGAATCTCCTGTGTTTACATGAATTGGGGTGGGGACAGAAGCCTGACAAATTGACTGACAGTTTTTGGCTAATATGAAGCAGATGGACAGTTTTCTTTGGTATTATTCTAAAACATTTACTCTTTGCTATAATCAGAGGAGAACGGTCTTGTCACAATCCCACATGCATGCCACACTCATGCCTTTTTATTCCCTTGCTCACCTAAATGATCCTCCACTAATCCAAATCCTGCCTTCTTGGAGATTTAGCTTGTCTCATTTTACATGATTATTCCAAGCTTCACTGATTTTCTCTCTCTGTTAGATTTCTACAGAAATATCAGAACTATATTTAGAGTAAGAGATCTTGTGTTTGAATCCTAGTGTTGCTAATAATTCCCTATATAACCTTAGCATAATCCCTTTACTATGCTTCAAGTTCCTTGATCACTAATAAGATCCCTTCCAATTCCAAATCATGTGATCCTGTCTGCTTGCTGGTATTGGGGTTTTTTGGTTTTTTTTTTTTAGTTTCTTGCATCTCCATTTTATATTTCCAACTAGAATTTAGGTTCTTTGAGAACAAATTTCCTACTCTGGACTTCCCAAAGAGCCCAGGACAGAGCTAAGCAAGCACAAAGTTTTCAACGAATATTTATTCAAAGAATCATAAATTTAAAGCTGGATGAAACCCCAGAGATCTTCACATACATCCCCCTTATTTTACAGATGAAGAAAGTGAGCGACAGAAGGATTAAAGATTTGCCCAGGAACACACTTCTGTTTTTTGATTAATGTAATTCAATATAATTCAGTTCAAAAATAATTTATTAAACACTTATTAATGGCAGGTGTTGTTCTAGCCACAGAGGATTCAAACAAATAAAGTCATTGACCTCAGAGAATGTTCATTTCTAAGGATGAGGTCAACAATACTTCAACATTTTATATTTGATATTTTAGGCAAGAGTACATCTTAATCATAAACCTTCAGACTAAGAGAGAAATCTCTGAAAACCACTTGATGAACTGAAATGATAATTTAAGTGCAATTCTAGGTGATTTGGAAGGTAGTGGTGACCTTGACAATAATAAAGAAGCTGAGATAAAGAAAGGCTTAGAGGAAAGGATGATAAATTCTATTTTGGACATGTTGAATTTAAAATGTTTGTGATATTTTTAATTTGAGATGTCCAATATGGAGTTGGAGATACAGGAATAGAAGTTAAGAAGGGTGGTAATTAAATCTGAGAATCATTTACATAGAGATGATAATTGAATCTATGGATGATGATGAAATCAACAAGTCAAATAATATAGAGGGATAAGAGAAGAGAGCCCAATACAGACTATTGGGGGGAGTAGATATATAGTGATTAGTAGCCATGAACTGTAAGAAGACACCTCAAAGAAGAATGAAAAGAAGTCAGGTAGAAAGGGAACTAGGAAAGAAAAGTGTCACAAAACCTTAGGGAGTATATCAAAGAGCAAAGGGTAATCCATAGTATCAAAAGAGGTAGAGGTCAAAAAAGGATAAACATTGAGAAAATATTAGATTTGGTGATTAGGAGATCTTTTGGAAAGAGCAGTTTCAGTTGAATGATGTGGTCCAAAGTCAGACTATAGAGACTTAAGAAGATTCTGACAGAGGAGAAAAGTAGATGCAGCAATTGCTGGCTTTAATTAACTTTGCATTCTTCCGATGTATAAATATATAAATAAAAGAAAGAAAAACTTCAAACAGCTATTCTTTTTTATTTGTTTATTTTTGAATTCTCCTTAAAGGATTTTCAAATATTAAACTGTTGGATCAAAGGTTATGACTATCTTTGTAAATTTTTTTGGATATCAGAATTCCAAATGTGCATTTTCATAAGCACTGAATTAACAAATTTACTCTTCCATAAGATCAACATTATTTCTTTGCTTTTGATTATTTTTGCCAATTTGATGAGTGCAAGATGACACTTCAAAATTGTTTACATATCCATTTCCCTGAATATTAGTAATGTTGAGCCTTTTCAAGTGATTGTTGATTGCTTTTAGTTCCTCTTTTTAAGAATCTTTTTATATCTTTGGGCCTCAGTGTCACAGATCTATACGGTTGCTATTGAATAGAGCAAACTTAAGATATTCATACCGGCTATTGGTTCTTACTGTCACCCATTCAGTTTTTTTTCTTTTTTTTCTAATTAAAGCTTTTTATTTACAAAACATATGCATGGGTAATTTTTCAACATTGACCCTTGCAAAGCCTTGTGTTCCAAATTTTTCCCTCCTTCCCCCCAACTACTCCCCTAAATGGCAGGTAATCCAAAACATGCTAAATATGTTAAAATATATGTTAAATCCAATATATGTATACATAGTTATAACAGTTATTATCTTGCTGCACAAGAAAAATCAGATCAAGAAGGAAAAAAAACTGAGAAAGAAAACAAAATGCAAGCAAACAACAACAGAAAGAGTGAAAATATTATGTTGTGGTCCACACTCAGTTTCCACAGTCCTCTTTCTAGGTGTAAATGACACTCTTCATAAGATTATTGGAATTGATCTGAATCATCTCATTGTATTCAAACAGTTTTTCTATTTATATGGAATTTCCCTGAAAGATTCATTGTATCACATGACAGTTTCCCCTTTATTTTTAACCTCTGTAATCAAAATCTTCTGAAATGTCATCTTGGCATAGGAGGGGGCCCGGATTTTTTAATGCTACAATAACAACAACAACAACAACAATGCTATACCAGTAGAACTCAAACAGATCCTACCAAGGTGGAAGACTTTGGGATATGTTTGGTTGTCTAAGAACCAGCCTATCTCAGAGAGTCTCATCATCTAATAGGTGACCAACATTAGGATAATCTTTAGATACTACAACTTCTAAAAGAATAGGAAGGTTTCAATTTATAATCTATATAAACAGAGATTATATCCATCGCTGAGGAAATTAGGGAGCTTTTGAAGGTTTGAAGAAGTTCCAAGTAAACTCACTTTGCGAAATCTCTGCCACAATTGGTCAGGCTTCTTTGTTGGTGAACTCAATAAAGCTCAAGAAAAGCTTAATACTTAGGATTCCTTATTCCTTTTTTTTTTGGAAAATTTACGTAGAGAACCTCCTCCACCCCACCTTTAAAGCAAAATTTCCACTTTTATAACTATTATAGTATTTCTAAAATTTCCATCTTCCTTCAGGTGGGGAAAAATTGCTTCAAAAGTGTGATTGGTAATATTAGCTTTTTCCAGGACAAGTTACTTAACTTTTTCAGTCTCAGTTATTTCTTCTGTAAAATGGTAATAGTAATAGCATATTATTTCATATTGTTGTTATGAAGATCAAAGGAGATGGTGCTTCAAAAACTTTAAAGTGCTTTT
Organism: Myrmecobius fasciatus; assembly: GCA_023553655.1. Lineage (NCBI taxonomy): Eukaryota > Metazoa > Chordata > Mammalia > Dasyuromorphia > Myrmecobiidae > Myrmecobius > Myrmecobius fasciatus. Next base: position 83,412 of record JAJPUD010000851.1, on the reverse strand, counting down.
AAAAACCTTAATAAAAATAAATATTATTTGTTTATTGATTTAGCATTGTTAACTTGATGACCTAAAAGAAAAACAATACATTTTCATCGAGGCTTAACTTACACTAATTGACAAATTTGCCAAAATGGTTTCTTAGCAGGCTAATTTCAGAAAAGCCTGGAAAGACTTACATGAATTGAACCTGAGTGAAGTGAATAAAACCAGGAAAACAGTGTACATAGTAACAACAAAAACTTTGTGATGATCAACTATGATAGGCTTAACCCTTCTCAGCAATACAGTGATCCAAAATAATTCCAATAAACTTGGGGTGGAAAATGCCATCTGCATTCCAAGAAAGAAATATGGTGACTGAATGTAGATTGAAAGATCCTCAATTTACCTTTTTGGTTTTGTTTTTTTCTTTCTCATGGCTTTTCCCTTTTGTTCTGATTTTTCCTTCACAACATAACTAATGTGGAAATATGTTAAAAATGATTGTAAATGTATAAACTATATCACAATGTATGTTGTCTGGGGGACAGGAGAGACAAAGGGGACAGGGAGGGACTAAAAAATTGAATCTCAAAAATCTTACAGAAATGAATATTGAAAGCTATCTTCACATGTAGTTGGGAAAATTAAATACTATTAAAATGAAAAAAGCATGATTTTTAGTCTGAAAATAATACATTTCCCAGTGAAATCTAAGCTGAGTGTAGAGACTATTTCATTTGTCCTTATTCCTAAAATCTAGCAAATGACTGACATAGAAGCAATGCTTGTTAAATTGAATTTTAATCTTCAAAAACCTTCAGATCAAAACAAAACTTTTAAAAAACAAATCTATCATCTCTTATGATAATATTAATTTATAATGGGCATAGTAATTACATTTTATATTTTCACTGCAATCATGTCAACTAAAACCAGCAAAAGAATATTAGAGTGGGTTCCAAAAATGTAACAAATGAAGAAACATTTCACAATCAATCATTTTAATGAAAATTATTCTTTCATTGACTTCCTTTATTTTCAATTATTACATAGTTCTAATGTTACATGATTTATAATCTCAGTTTCACTGATATGTGTCTTCCCCTAGAGAAAACATTCCCTTATTGGCAGGTTTCATGTTTATTTAAACAGACTACCCTACCCAACCATCTGAGCACTTGCTCTCTCATTAATTATATAATATTTCAAGGATCATCAATGATGTCTGGTAGAAATACATATTGCTGAAAAACAGGCTTGCTGGAATTTTGGCAGAAAAAGAGTGTTCTTACAAATGTGAAGGTTGAAAGAATAAAGACCTTTCATAAATCACTTTAATCTAATTTCAAAATGTTATACAGTATATTATTTGGGGAGGCATAGAAGTAGAGTGCAAATTCATATAGTAGATTGGAGAGGGGAGTTATTCTGAGCCTGATACCAAGTCAAATACTTGAATGTTTTTCACCTTTCAACAGCATAATATGAAAGTGGGGTAGGAGAAATATTTCTCATTTTCAACAAGACAATAGGAAAAATTAAATTGAAATTTTAAGTAAAGATAAGGTTCCCAATGTGTTTTGAAAAAGCACTCACAGGCATGCCCTGGCTACAGAAACAAAATTAAATAATAAGGAACACTTCAGAGAGATAGTTTTAGTGAGAGTCAAGGACTAACCTTTTCTCCTGTCTCTGAAGAGGAAATCCATTGCATCGGTGGCCATGAAAATAGAAAACATGAAAGAAAGAAAAAAAAAGATGTATGATTTGCTTGCTCTGCAAAGTATTTGCCTTGAGCTCAATGATCTTTATTGATTTTTATCTTTCTGATATATAAAGGTGAATTAATAATGGGCTTTTTTCTTTTACCTCTCATTTCTGTGGGGCACATTAACAACATCAAGTAATTCCTGTGACAAAGTAGGACAGCTAAAGCATCTTTCCTGCCACCTGGGAGTCATCTGCCCACACCTGTCCCAGCTGCAATTCAGATCACCTTATCCTTCTATTATATCTTTTACATGATGATGCAGAACACAACTACATTTTCAAAACAACTCCTAGATTTTGGTTACATTTTTTTTTAAAAGACAAAAACTTAATACATAAAAGTTATTTAGTTAAGACAGGCATGGTCTCCTGTCTGGAGTACCTCACCCAAGTCAGGATCCCTTTTGAGAGAGAAATCTTTAGAATTGTTTTTCCTTTTAAATCCCATCTCCAACAAATATTATTAGAATATAAAGATTCTAGTCATCAAAATTGTTGCAACTATTTTAATTAATTTTGTACTTTCTAATGATGATTCTGTGATCATATAACTAGACTTAAAAGGGACCTCAGAGGTTAATTGGTCCAAAGTTCTATTTTACAAATGAGGAAACTGAGTTCTATATGGATTATTTGACTCATCCAAGGTAATACAGGGGATAAAAAATGAAGACAAGTTTTAAACACAGTCCCTCTGACTATAATCCAGTGTCCTTTTCACAAGGACAGTTAAAGATATTCTACATACTATTTTATATTCTTTATATTAAACTCTGGTCTAAACTCTTAGTTCTATACTCACAGAATTCACAAAATAAGGAGTTATACCAACATACCACTGGTGAGCTTATGATGAGGGGTTGGCTTATTTCTAATTGGGTATGTGGTAAGTAAAGGCTAAGGAAAGATGAAGTCACTACTGAGTTATTACAAAGTTTCAAGAGTTAGAGGAGTCCTCAATGGTCACCTAGTTCATTCCATAACTGAAAAAAAGAATTCCAACAGCAAACTCAATGAATGTCTTTATCAGAAGATCTCTAATAGGAGAGACTCAGCTACTAGCTGAGGGCAAACAATTTCTCTTTTGAATAGTTCAAATTTGGGGGAAATTTTTTTATATCAAGTCTAAATTTATTTATTATTTGCAACTTTTTCCCATTCTATCTACTTCTACCCTCTGGAGCCGAGAAAAACAAGTTGTCTTCCACATAATAACCCTTCAAATACTATAAATACAACTATTTTGCATTCCTAAGTCTTCTCTTCACAATGAAAAACATCCCCAGTTCCTTCCACCAATCTCATAAGCAGAGAATTCAGCATTCCCCAAGGAAATATAGTATAGGTCTAGAACTGAAAAGGACCTCATCATCCATCTAGTTCAACGGCATTATTTCACAGCTGAATAAATTAAGACCCAAGGAGATAAAATGATTTTCCCAAGATCACACAGGCAGTGCTTATCAAAAGTGAGATGTGAACTCAGGTCAGAGCCAATATTCTTTCCTCTATATTAAAGTGCCTTTTCCAGAGGAAGGTGGCAGGGAGATATCAGTTAAGAGGGAATCTGTCAGAGCCAAGGAGATATCACCAGCAGCAAATTGCTCTCAGCACTGAGGAGGGAGTTTTGTTTTTTTTATTTTTTTTTACAGAAGTAGCTTTGAGGTGATCAATAGAGCAGCAAGAGTGATGGGGAAATGTGACTTTCACTTCATATCCATGGCAAAGTATCAGAAAGATGCAGCAGCAGAACCCAAAATTTCTCAGAGATAGTGAGAGGACGTAATCTTGGATTGGATTTCTAGTGATGACATCCATTTGTCATAATGGGACATATCACTAAAGGCAGTCATGACAAGGAAGAAACTGAACCTGGTAGCCATAGCCGCAGTGGCTGATCACTGGACCTCCGACTACTCAGTGATATGGCTAATGATTGTACTATTATTTTCAAGGAGAAATGGATGGAAAGGAACAAAGAATCTGTTTTCTAATGATATTTCCCAGCACCCTAGGAACAGCCCGAACCATTTTGAAATAGAGGATAGAATACTATGTGGAGTCAGGAAAACCTGAATTCAGATACATACTAGTTCTGGGAAAATCACACACTCTGTACCTCTATACTTCCATTTTTAGCTTGGTAAAATGAGTGGTTTGGACTAATGGGCTCAAAAATCCTTTCCACCTCTAAATCTGTGGTCCTGTGATTCTAGAATCTCTGCTCTCCAGAAGTGTTGCTATCTTAAATGATTTCCTCCCAATTTCTGTGTTCCAGTGAAGAAGGGGAAGTCTGGCCTAGTTGTATCATATTCACAATCTTCTTGCAGAGAACCTTATTGCTTACTGCTTATGGAGCAATAGCGAACTTCCAGACATTGGCCTACAATGCCAATTCACCCTACCCTCATAGAGCTAGTCTAGCAAGGAGATATGACCTTTCATGTAACATCATATATCATGTACCATAATACTAAAAAATTTTGTTGAATTAAATTTCATCAAAAGAACTTGGAAAAGGAAATTGGAGTAAATGATCTTCAAGGTACCTTTCAAGTTTATATTCTTTGAGCATAAGACCACAAATACAGGGGCAGCTAGGTGGTGCAGTGAATAGAACATTACCCCTGAAGTCAGGAAGACCTGAGTTCAAATTTGGTCTCAGACACTTAACTCATCCTAGCTGTGTGACCCTGGGGCAAGTCACTTAACCCCAATTGCCTCAGCAAAAAGCAAAAAAGAAAAAAAGATCACAAATACAAACTTCAACTGTCCTACAATTTTATCCAGAACTGGGCCTATGACTCTTAAGAGTATAAGAAGTTTAAAGACTGCAAATGTCACTGAAACTGACTTTTTTGTACTTATTTTGAAACATTCTGCCAACTATGCTGCTATCATTTAAAATGTTATTTGACACATCTATTAAAAACACAACATAAAAATAACTTTTATTAGTCATGTTAGGCAATAGTCTCCTATGCTTTTAAATCAAATGCCAAATTAAAGAACCTGAGTTCATCCACTGAGAACATTTTAAAATAAGGCAGATTATTTTAAAACACACCCTCAGATAACTTGATACTTTTAAAAGTCAACTGCCACCCATGATTTCCTTGGTGTAGGAATCTTCAAGAGAGGAACTCCCCTACCAATGTAGGACAGCACTTTCCCTGTAACTTCTAGTCTTGGAACATTGTTCAGGGTACCAAGAGTCAAACAGTCAGTATATGGAAAAGGTTTGATTAAAACTCAGGCAGCCTTTCTCAATCTGAAGCCACTCTATTCGATGTATGGTGGCAGTTTCTCCAGGTCCTCAATTAGTACCCAGTTTCAATTTACCATGTAATAATGCTTCAGTTCAAAGAATGAAACCAAAATATTGTGGGGATTTTTACACATATAGTGGCTCAAATATAGGGTGTATTGTATTCTAAATATGTATTTTATGAAACCTAAGTGAAGTACATAATCAGTACTATTCTCTGTTTATGTAATTTAGATATTTACCTATTGATATATATGTATATACATATTGAATGTTTATATTATTGAATAAAAATAGTGTTATTCAATTCTTGATTATGCACTTTATACTGGTTTCACAAAATTAATATTTCATCTAAAGGTTTAAATCATTTTGATTTGAATTCCATATTATGTGTGTATGTGTGTGTTTATACATATATATATATATATATATATATAAACTGACTACCAGATTATTGAAGAAAGGTAGTATGTGTATATGTGAATATATTTACATGTATGATTAAGGTTATATAGGTTATATATGTATAATATGCGTTGTGTTGTATATGTAGGCATGTATGTGTGTGTGTATACACACATATATTCTGCAGTATGTGTGTGTGTGAGGCAGCTAGGTAGATTAGCAAATAGAGCACTGATTCTGGAATCAGGAAGACCTGAGTTCAAATGTAACCTCTGGTAATTCTTAGCTATGTGATTCTGGACAAGTCACTTAACCTGCTTGCCTTAAACTACTGAAGAAGGAAATGACAAACCACTCCAATATTTTTGTCAAGAAAACTCCACAGAAAATACTGGCATATTATCATCCACAGGATCACAAATTGGATACAACTGAACAACAAAATGTGTGTGGGTACATAAAACATGTATACATGGGTGTGTATATAAGCATATATCTATCTATATATACATACATATACATATATGTGTATATATGCATACATATATATGTATACATATACGTATATATTGGTACTGAATATACCATATTATTGAATGAAGGCTGTATATGTGTATATGTGTGAACATGTATACATACATATATATGCATATATATTTATACACTAAAGACCATATTATTGAATATAGTATCCCTAAAATAGATTTGTATAAGAGAAAAATATTTAAATTTAAAGTATAGATAGATAGGTAGATATGTAAATTGGATAAACAGAATAATATTGATTATGTACTTCATATAAAATTCATACACAGTTGTAATCTCATGAATAGCATTGTTATGCTATGATCCATGGGGTTACCACTGGATAGGAATTTTATGAAAATATACACACATATGTGTATTTGTAAAAATCATATATACATATGTGGCATCCATGTATATATGTGAATTTTATGAACAATACACACATATTGTGTGTATGTATGTATATATAATGCAAGTGTATATGCATGCATGCATACATATATTTGTATGTATATATTGTGTACACACATGTGTGTGTGTTTATAATATATAAATATATATATATATATATATAGGTGTAGATATATGTTTCTGTATGGCTTTTCTGCAGCTTTTTTCTGTGGACTTATTCCACAGGACTCTGGACACTCTAATTTCCTTTCTCATTCATTTCATTGCATTTTAGAGTTATGGAATTCAAAATGAGAAAGTCACTTCACACTAGGGAAATCAAAATAGTTCTGTCACACTTAAATTATTTAATACAGACATGACAAATAAAGGTGCTAGAAGGGATTTCAGAGTTACTTTTACTGATTTGTATTAATTAAAATAAGAGGAAAAGGTTGTTTTAATTTCAGTCATCTGACAAAAGAATTTAATTATCAAAATGTTATTAAATAGATTTTTAATTCTTTAAAATCACATAGCATTGGTCAAAAAATAAGAATACTGTGACAAGTTAGAGAAATTCATGACCATGCGTCAGTCCTTCAATATGTTTTGTTCACTGTGTGCCAGGTACTGTGCCTGGTGTTTGATTAAAATATAAAACACAGCAATCCTTCTCCTCAGGAGGCTCATATTCTAACTGGGGAGACAGTCAGATTGCAAAGAATAAAAAAGTTTCCCAAAGTTCTAAATAAATCAACTGTCTGTCATGATTCCATGAGTTAGTAATTGTTTACATTCATAAATCTTTAGTGGCAGGCATCTAAAGACATTTTTTAATGCAGAATCTATGTTTTATTGGCAGATGTCAAGTCTACTAATGGAGACAGAAAAAAATGCCAACCAAAAACTTACATCAAGTATTAGTATTGCCCAGCACAAACAAATGTCTTTCTTTCTCTTACAGAAAAAAGACATTAGTATTATTGTTTGTTTGGTGTGTAATAACAATAATAATTCACATTTACACATCACTTTGATGTTTATAAATTGCTTTGTGAAGGTGATCTAATTTAGTCTTTAAAACAATTATGTAAAATAAGTATTGCTAGCTAGTCCATCTTGTTTCTCAGATAAAGAAACTAAGGTTCAGACAATTTAATTAACCTGCCCCCAAATACTTTCTACTATACCAACATCCACTATAAAAAGAAAAAGTGAATATGGCATTCTGGGTAGGTAGAGGAGAAGAAATGGGAGAGTAGCACAAAGAGAAGAAAATATATTAAATATTTTTAAAATTATAAAATATTGTCACTCAAATAATTAAAAAGTTATGTAAGAATAATCATAAAGGAGAGATGGTTGTATTTATGATTTTGCTATTTGTCATACATAACATTCCATTTTCCAAATCTTTGCCTTTGCCATCTGTCCTCCATGTCTAGAATGTAGTCTTCTCATTCTAGCTTATTAAAATACTTAGCTCTTTTGATAACACAGCTCAAAGACCACTTCCAAATGAAACTTATATTCTTCTCCACTATTTTATTTTATTTACATTTATTTATCTCCTCCCCCCACTAGGTTGCTAATATCTCCCCAAAAGATATTAAAATAACTTTGAATATATTTTGTGTATATTGTATATCTATTTGAATTGAACATGTGTCTTACCACAATAGAGTGCCAGCTCCTTGAGGACAAACTTCTTGTTTTTGAATTCTAGATGTCTAGCACAGTTCCTGATACATAATAAATGATTAATAAATTATTATTGTTGGATTTATTAGGAAATCAGTGTAGAAATTTCATTTACCAATGCAGAACAACAACTCTTATCTGATATAGTCAGAATTTGTCCATAATATATAAAATCTATATAATATGGTCTATGTAATAGAATTGACTCTCTTTCTGAGTTCAAATCCAACCTCAAACACCAGCTGTGTGACCCCAGGCAAGTCACTATATCCTATTTGCCTCAGTTTCCCATCTGAAAAATGAAGGAGAAAATAACAAACCACTTCATTATTTTTGCCAAGAAAACCCAAATGCGGTCACAAATAGTTGGACATGACTATAAAAGAACTCAACAACAATATATATCAATTATGTATATTTTATATGTACATGCTTATATATAATATACATCATAGATATTCTATATAATTAATATATAATATAATAGATATATACATATACAAAGTATTGTCAATATAATAGATTCACTTGTGACACTGAAAAATTAAGTGGTTTGCCTACAGTCAGACAGGTATTACATGTCAGAGGCAGAGTATGAATCCACTTATTCCTAAGTCCAAAGCTGGTCCTCTATCTTTTATTTCTTTCTTGAAAAAGAAAATATTTGTTGGTGGAGTTGTGAACTGATTCAGCCATTCTGAAGAACAAATTGGAACTATGCCCAAAGGGCTATCAAACTATGCACACCTTTTGGTCCAGCAGTGTCTCTAATGGGCTTGTATCCCAAAGAAATCATAAAGGAGGGAAAGGGACCCACATATGCAGAAATGTTTGTGGCAGCCCTTTTTGTAGTGGCAAGAAATTGGAAACTGAATGGGTGCCCATCAATTGGAGAGTGGCTCAATAAATTATGGTATATGAATGTTATGGAATATTATTGTTCTATAAGAAATGATCAGCAGTTTGAATTCAGAGAGGCCTAGAGAGACATGAACTGATGCTAAGTAAAATGAGCAGGACCAGAAGATCATTATACACAGGAACAGCAAGGATATATGATGATCAGTTCTAATGGATTTGGCTCTCAACAATAAGTTGATTCAGGCCAGTTCCAATGATCTTATGATGAAGAGTCATCTGCACCCAGAGAGAGGACTGTGGGAATTGAGTATAGATCACAACATAGTATTTTCACTTTGTTGTTTGCTTGCATTTTGTTTTCTTCCTCATTTTTTTCCTTTTTGATCTGATTTTTCTTGTGCAGTATGATATTTGTGAATAAATATAGAAGAATTGCACATGTTTAACCTATATTGGATTACTTGCTGTCTAGGAGAACGGGTGAGGGGAAGGGTGAAAAAAAAATTTAGAACACAAGATTTTGTAAGGGTAAATGTTGAAAATTATCTATGTATATATATATTGAAAATAAAAAGCTTCAATTTAAAAAAAAGAAAATGTCAAAAATGCTAGTAGTTGTTTAAAATAGTAGTCTGTTTCATATTTTAAATATAAAGATATAAACAAAATTATTTAGTCTTTGCATGATACTTGTGTATGGATTCTATACAAGAATAATTAACATATTTACATGAATATAAACTGTTTATAAATGGCATATTATATATGTATATATAGATATAAAACACATGGCATAATAATCTCAATCATTTGTAATTTATCTCAAAAAGCATACCTACATGGTTTGAATAATCTTGTGTTGTGTTTTTTTTTAATTTTAATTGGTCAATAACAATGCCTTTGGAATAAACTGTTTTAAGCTAACTGAATCTATGAATAACAAGATTATTTCTCAAGACCAAAAACAGGAGTAAACAATGCCTGGATTCAAGAAGACCTGAGTTCAAATTCACATGGACAAGTCACTTAACTTTCCTCTGAGTTTCTTCACCTATAAAATGAGGATAATAATAACATCTTGTTGTGTGGATCAAATGAAACAACAATTTAAAAGTGATTAGCACTATGCCTAGCACATAAGTTAATGTTAGTGATTCATTTATTTATTGTTATTGTTATATGGCTATTTTTGCTTATTCTCTTTTTTTCCTATTGTCAAATATTCATATACCTTTTGATCATGTTTCTGGTTATATTTCTGAATACTTACTACACTTAACATATCAAAGACTTTACTGTATCCCAAACAGTCTTCTTTATCAGCTGGGGGCAACCAGTGACTGTAAAGATAGCAGAACATGAAATTATTTAATAGCTAGGTAACAAGATTTTACCATAAAGGAAAACTCTTTCTTAAGCAAAGCCACATGAGGTTTAATATCTTTCAATAAAAATATAAAGAGACAAAGAACAAACATTATAACCTAACAGAGTCAAGAAAAAAAAAAGATGACAATCTTATAATCAAAAAATAAAGAAGAAAGTTTTCAAGCTTTTTTTCTATTTAATATTTGACTACTGATGATGCATTTTACTTGCCTAGGTAAAAGTCATGGATTCTCTAAACAAAACTGGGTACCAGACAAAAAGAGGGGAATAACCAGAAGGTTGTTTGGCTTAAAATAAGTAGCAGGAAATATTCATGGGGTAGAAAGATTCTCAATCTCAATGTCAAATGGGCAGATGGGACTTTAAAAATTTTATTACATTGGTTGTAGCTACCTGGAAGAGGGAAGCTACCTTAAAGTAACACTCTGAGAGTACCTCCTTCCCCTACTATAACTCAGAGGCCATTTGAGCAATCTATGTATGGTAGGAGGACATTTCCATATGAAAGGCACTTCAGAGAAGACTCAATATTCTCTGCCTGGTTTTAATGGAATACTTGAAAGCTTGATGAGGTTTCTTCTGGCCAAGTAGCTGGTAGTATGTATTGTCTTCTGATTGACTAAAGGGCCAAAAGGACTGATGGCACAAGATAGGCTGAGCCAGAATTAAGTGTACATACACAAGAATAAATTATCTTACCTTCTATTCCTTAGTGACTTTTGAGAGAGAAAGACTACTGTGACCTGCTGAATTTGGGAGAGGGAGTGTTAAATCTTATTTTCCCTACAGCAACCTATTTTGTAGTCAAAAGGTCAAAAGAAATGATATCTGATAGGAGGTCCCCTCTGCAATCAGAATCAGGAGGTAATGGAGACTAACAGAGCTTATAGCTACAGCAGAGTACAAATTTGGTGAGAAGCTGACACAGCAGATGAAAGCCCTGTTTGACCCAGATCAGACTATGATCTGAGGCACTATATCTTCCTAGGAGCCATCCCAGAGCAAGGGAACACTTCATTCAGAGATAAACGGGAGCTTCTGGAAGGAAAAAAAAAGACCCCTAAGCCAGGAGAAGTATCCCTTTGCTTTTTTAAGTTTGCAAACCCTCTCTCTACCATATGTATTTTGAGAGAGGAAAGTATACCTCTTGGTTTGGCTTGCGTTTCATTGGCTTGGCAGGTAATTTTATAACTACTTTCCTTATTCTATTTTTCAATAGATATACACTTATAAAAGCTATTTAATGTCAACTGATTGATATTGAGAATGGAGATACAACAGATGGGGGCTCCTGAGGAAAAAATAAATTAGAAATCCCAGCTCTTCAAATTTACCTAATAATAGAACCTTGAGGGGAGCCAAGTGATCTCTGGAATTCAGTCACAAATGGGAAGTGAAGAGTAAGTTCAGAGGGGGGAGGATGCGCAATATACATTAGTGCTGCTCCTGAAGAGCTTGAGCTAGGGGTCTCAAAAAATCGAGTAAATAGCATGGCTAGGCTAATAAGCCACTCACTTTGAATGTGGATCTTTAACATTTTAATTAATTATTTTTATTAACTAGGTGCCAAACTCAATTGTTTCTATGCTATAGAAGAACTGCTACTAGTACAGTTATCATTTCCACATTGCAACTTTCCCCATCACGGTTTCAATATGTCACAGGTCAGCATAAGAAATTAAATGGGTCCCAGAGAAAGAACTGATTATGTCTAAATAAGCATGTTTTTTTTTTTCTTGAGGGATTTTTTGGGGAGAGGAATTTATGTTTTCTTTCACAATATGACTTTTATGGAAATGTTTTGTATAAGTTCACATGTACCTTCTTAAAGGGGCTGGGGGTGGGAAGGAAGGGAGAGAACCTGGAACTCAAAGTTTTAGAAACAAAAAATGAAAACAAAAAAATTGCTACATGTACCTGAGAAAATAAAAATAGTAAATAAATACAAAAAAAGAAATTAAATGGGAATGGAGTTGAGTTTTGTGGAAGCTGCAGACATATGAAGGCCAGCAGACAATACAGAAAAATTTAGAAACTCAGAAATGCATAAAATTAAGTACAATATTATATTATAATAACATATTTTATTGTTTGGTACCATAATAATTTAGATTACTTCTCTGGTACAGAGGAGCATTAAATTTTATGCAGATTGTGAGGGTGCCATCCTCCTAATCTTCATGATGTGGAAGACATAATTGTACACTCTATTGTAATTGTACCCTGGGAAATAGGTCTGGTCACTTTTTTCAGTTATAGTTCTGATAAAATAAAATTAGGCAGATCACAAATAGTATGATTATTTTTTTAAGTATTAATTTTGCTGCTTCCACCTTGGCAGTATGTCATGTTCTTCAAAGTTAGGGATATGGCAAACCTAGTATAGAACAGAGCACCAGAGTCGAGCAGACTTCAGTTATCATACAGCTGTTCTACCTGATGGATAGTCTGAACTCTATCTTGATTTAATCATACCTTTTCTAATTATAACTGAGGAAGTAACATGATAAGAAAGAAAAAGGTAGAAATTGCTTCCTTTAGGTAACTTGAAATGATGGTCTGCTATACCTAGTTTCTGTTGTATTATTTTCCATTTTTCTCAGCAGTTTTTGTCAAATAATGTGTTTTTGTTCCAAAAGTTTGGGTCCTTGGTCTTATGTCCAAAGCATGGTAATTTATTACAATGTAATTTGTACTTAATCTATCCCACTGATCTATCACTCTGTTTCTTAGCCTGTATGAAATTTTTTTCACAATTACATCTTTATAATATAGCTTGATATTTGGTATTCCTAGTGTGATTTATATTGTCTATAGTTATTTAAAATTAATTTTTTCTTTCTATCCCTTGCTGCCTAACTTTGTCAGTAATATATAGAATTATGATGATTTGTATTCAGCACCCGTTAAAGTTGCTAATAATTTCATTACCTCAAATCAATCAGAGTGGCTAACATGACAAAAAAATTTTGGATGTTGGAGGGGTTCTACTTTTGAGGAATTAATATTTTTCCATCTGTTCATATATAACTTTATTTGTTTGAAAGTTGTATAGTTATATAGTTCCTGTTTTTGCAGGTAAACTCCCAAAAAAGACCTGTTTGTATGAAAATATTTGTAGCAGCTCTTTTTATGGTGGCTAAAAATTAGAAATCAAAAGGATGCCCATAAATTAAGAAATGGCTAAATAATCTGTGGTATATAATTATAATGGAATATTATTGCATTATAAGAAATGACAAAGAGGATGATTTCAGAAAAACCTAGAAAGACTTACATGAACTGATAAATAGTGAAGTGAATAGAACCAGGAGAATGTTGCAAGCAGAACAGCAACAATTCAATGAAGAACTATGAATGACAGTTATTCTCAGCAATGCAATGATCCAGGACAATGATGAAGCATGCTATATGCCTCCAGAGAAAGAAATGATTTTGATTAAATACAGAATGAAGCATGCTGTTTTTCACTTTTTTCCATCTATTTTTTGTTGTATTTGAGTCTTCTTATTCAAATTGTTAATATGGAAGTGTTTTGCATAATTAAACATGCATATCTATATCTGATTGTTTACCATCTCAGAGAAGGGTGAGGGAAGGGAGAAAGGAAGTGATAGAATTTGGAATTAAAATTTTTAAATTAAAATGTTAAAAATTGAAAAAATGGTCTGTCTCATGTTTCTAATTCCAAATTTTTTTTAATGATTTTAACTGTGGAGTGGTATTTATGTATGGGATCTGCCTAATAAACTTCTCAAGACAAATAATATTTCTCTGAGGTACCACTACACACCTGTCAGATTGGCTAAGATGACAGGAAAAGATAATGACAAATGTTGGAGGGGATGTGGGAAAACTGGGACACTGATACATTGTTGGTGGAACTGTGAATGGATCCAAACTTTCTGGAAAGCAATTTGGAACTATGCTCAAAAAGTTATCAAACTGTGCATACCCTTTGACCCAGCAGTGTTTCTACTGGGCTTATATCCAAAAGAGATCTTAAAGGAGGGAAAGGGACCCACATGTGCAGAAATGTTTGTGGCAGCCCTTTTTGTAGTGGCAAGAAACTGGAAACTGAAAGGATGCCCATCAATTGGAGAGTGGCTAAATAAATTATGGTATATGAATGTCATGGAATATTATTGCTCTGTAAGAAACGACCAGCAGGATGATTTCAGAGAGGCCTGGAGAGACTTGCATGAACTGATGCTGAGTGAAATGAGCAGAACCAGGAGAACATTATACACGGCAACATGACTATACGATGATCAAGTGTGATGGACATGGTCCTCTTCAGCAATGATGTGATTCAAACCAATTCCTATTGTTCAGTGATGAAGATAGTCATATACATCCAGAGAGAGGCCTGAGGGAACTGAGTGTGAACCATAACATAGTATTCTAACACTTTCTGTTAATATTTCCACGCATTTTGTTTTCCTTCTTAGGTTTTTTTTTCCCTCTCTTTCTAGATCTGATGTTTCTTGTGCAGTAAGATAACTATATAGATATGTATACATATATTGGATTTGTCATATAATTTAACATATTTAGCATGTCATCTAGGGGTGGGGGATGAGGGGAAGGAGGGAAAAAGCTTGGAACAAAAAAAAGTTTTGCAAAGGTCAATGTAGAAAAATAACTCATATGTTTTGTAAATAAAAAGCTTTTAATTAAAAAAAGACAAATAATATTTTTATGATTGTCTTTGTATCATATCTTGCAATGCTGCCTTCATAATTAGGGTTTCCATCAAACATAGATTTCCAAAGTGAGGCTTATAGAAACTCAAATGATTTAAAACTAGAACTGAAAGATCTTTTAATCCAAAGGTTCTTGGATCCTTTTGGCAATCTGGTAAAGCCTATAGTCCCTTTCTCATGATTACATTGTTAAATGCATAAAATATATGGGATTGTGAAAGAAACCAGTTATACAAAAATATAGTTGTTAAAATACAAAAAAAAAAGCTCATGGATCCAAGGCTAAAAACCCCTGCTTCTAGTCCAACATTCCCATTTTACAAAGAAATTAAAACCCTAAAAGTCAAATGACTGACTTTTTTCAGAAGTAGTTCGTAGAAATGAGGTTTGAAATCCAGTTCTTCTGACCTCTATTTCAATTCTCTTTCCATAATACAACTGATGCCTCCATACCATTACACCTATATTAGTTAACAAGTGCTTCTCATTTATTGCAGCTCCAATAGATATTATATCAATTAACTAACTAGAACCTCTATTTCCTTCATCTGTAAAATAAAGGGATTGGACTAAATGACCTCTGAGACCTTTCCAGCTATGATAAAATAAAAATGTGAACTGATGTGAAGGTTGATTTAAGTACCTCTTCAATGCATTTTTACCACCTTGATGCTAGCCTGGAGCTTTTCTGATTTAGATTTTCAAAGTGGAAGTTGGTTCAAGATGAATCTGTCCATTTCCTTTTAAGGATGTTTCCCCTTTTAGAGAATGGAACCACCAGGAACAAATGGAAATAATTTCAGAGCACATTTTTCTTAACATCTTTGATTGGAGCCTATTATTGCAGAACCCCAGAGAGTTGTGTTTATCTCTGATGATACACTGATTGGTGAAGAATACTAGATAATAAATGCTGTGGGAGGGCTTTGGAGAAACAGCAGGACATTGATACATGATGGTAACAAAAAATAGAGAAAGGATGATGTAACACAAGAAATCAGTGGGTAGAAAGAAAACAGAACCAGGAGAGTATGTGGAAAAAGATAAAAAGATGCACCTGCTGATAGTGAAGGAAGGCCATGGATGTGAGACCCACACAGGCCTTGATGTGTAATACAATGCGACATTTTCAAAATTAAGTGAAATTCATTATATCTTTCTTGCTCAAGTTATAATAGAATAATAGAATTTAACTTTTTTTTGTTGTTCTAATTAGAACATCCTCTAAAGTTCCAATGAAGCCATAGAATATTTCTTTTTCTCTTGGAGCAATATTCAAAGAGTCATGACATTGGTCATTAATGGTGATACAATAGGCTTATTCTGGTTAAGTTTTTTTGTTGGCAGAAAAAGAAAGATTTCAGTAATTCTGCAGTTCATGAATAGACACATATCCTGACCCTCCATACAACTCTTGTGCCTTTTCTATTTTGGACTACATCTTTTCCTTTCAGGAAATCACCAACAGGTTTATGCTGCCCTCAGGAATTAATAGACTCAAGAAGCTGTTTGAGCCTTTTCTTGTGGAGCAGGAAGCTGGATTGTTTCCTGACCTGCTAACAGTCTTCATAGTTTACATCTGCTTGGCAAACATTGTGTCTCTGAGTTTCTCTCAGATCTAGTATCCATTGGTCTTCAGCCCAAGGATGTGTCATTAATTGAAGTAGTCTGCCAAAGCTCCTTGTCCTGGTTAGGGTACACACATTTATAATAAGCAGATTTTCCTTAATATTTGATTCATGTAGGGACAACTTTGTGTTTGCCTAATTTTGCTTTGTGTTCATAAAAAGGCATTTCTTTCTAAAGGATAATGTACTTTTAAAAATGAGGGTACTCAGTGGGTACTCATTCAATTTGAATGCTTCATTTGTGACTAGATCTCCATTTTTATTCATCCAAGGGAACTTGATGAAGTGTATGCTCAATATAACTCATTCAGCTAAAGTTATGAAATCCATTCTTTCCTCCTGGCAACACAACCATAGCTCATAAAATATCAAAGATGGTCCTAGGATTGTAGAGTTTTTATTAATAAGAACAACCAGAAAAAAAGTAGCTGCTATGGGATTGGATGAAACATACCAATAAACTAGCAACACCTAAAATAATATCTAACATATATACATTTGAATGGATAAGTGTACCCTTTCCAATAGTATGACTACCAGTCTTTCTACATCTTCTCATTTCATCCATATTCTTCCACCTTAGTTCTAATCTTTATCTATCTGTTGTGTTCAAGACAGTTAATTACACCATCTTCCCAGATCTTAATCTTCTCTGAGAATTCATGACAGTTTTCTCTCATTTGCCTCCCACCAAAGGAGCTCCTCAGACTCCTTTTTTTATTAGTTCATCGTCCACATCTCTTAACCTAAATTGTTTCTATTCTCCAGTGTTCTGTCCTAAATTTCTCTTATCCTCCAAATTATATCTCTCATAATCTCATCAGCAATCATAGGTTTAATTATTATTTTTACATAAATGACTCCAAGATTTACCTATCCAACCCTTTTTTCCTGTGAATTAGCCCCACATCATCAAATGCCTATTGGACATTTCAAACTGAATGTTTCATACACATTTTAAGCTCAACCTGGCTACAACTGTATCTTTTCCTTTAAACCTTCTTCTCTTCAAATATTTCCTATTTGATAACTTCCCTCCAAATGAGTGAAATTCTCAGTCTTCCTCACTTCACATATCCAGTTACTAAATTTTGCCATTTCCACCATAACAACATTTCTCCATCTGATCTCTTCTCTCATTCAACTACCACTTCACTTAAGAATCTCAACATCTCTCATTTAACTTAATGCAACCTTCTATTTCTTTCCTTTCTTCAAATTTCTTACCATTCCAGTCCACTCTGACATTTTGTTCAGTGCTGCCATAAACTTAATTCTGACCATGTCACACTCCCCCTACTCAACCAACTGCAGTGGCTTCTTCTTGTCTCTAGGATAAAATGGAAACTTCTCTGCTTAGTTTTTAAAGTCCTTCATATCCAAATCCCAAACTATCTTTCCAGCTTCATCAAATATTACTCACTCTCCCAAAATGTGATCTAGCCAAAACTTTTCCTCACAAACAGCATTCCATCTCATCTTCATATTTTTGCATTAGCCATTCTCCATACCTGGAATGCATTACTTTCTTAATTCTGCCTCCTTGAATCTTTATCCTTTGAGATACAACTTAAGTGTCATAAATCTACAAGACTTTTTTTCCTGCATCCTCCAACTGCTAGTTTCCTCCCTTTCAAAATACCTTGTATATATTTGTAAAAAACTATTTGTAAATAATAAATTTGTAAATAAAAAAAATATTTGTAAAAAAATTTGTTTAAATTTCTATTTATTAATTGTATATTTATACTGTACATTTTTTATATTTACTCAAAGTTTCTCTCATTAGAATGTATGCTCATTGATAGTAGGAATTGTTTCATTTTTGATACTTATATCCCTAACTCCTAGAACAGTACCTGAAAAAGTGTAGGGCCTTTTATGCAGTAATATACTTCTTTACATACACACACAAAAAAGTACCATGCTCCTTACCTTTCAAAAGACAAACCACAGATATTTCTTGGCATATATTTTATTTAAAGTAAAATTAAGTATTTATTAAAATTTTGCAACTAATCTTAAATATAATAAAATAGAGTAAAATATAGATTTCTTTAATTGACATCCTTTACAATTATATTTTTTACAATTCTAAACCTAAAGCAGCTAGGTGGCACTGGATAGAATGTCAGGCTTGGAGTGAGGAAGACTCTTCAAACTTACTAGCTGTATGATCCTGGGCAAATCCCTTAACCCAGTTTACTTCAGTTTTCTCATCTGTAAAATGAACTAAAGAAGGAAATGATGAACCAGTCCAGTATCTTTGCCAAGAAAACACCAAATGGGGTCACAAAGAGATGTATATGTTTGAAAAATCACTGAACAATAACTTAAAATTTTCATTCTTAAACATAAAAATAATGAATACAATTCTATTAATGTATAAATGAGTTCATTTCTCACAATTCTATTAATGTATAAATGAGTGTATTACATACTGTTTTTCATAAATTTTATAAAAATTTTCATAAATTTTCATAAACTATCTTTTTAGCAGAGTATAAATTTGAGAACCTTGCATTAATTGCTCACAAAACAGCTAAAAGTATACAGATGTGTACTATATGTGATGTGTATCAGTCAATTAACTGATTTTTATTTTTAATTTCATTTATTAGATGCTAATTTTGTGCCAGTACTGTGTTTAGCAACATAGATGCAAAGAAAGGCAAAAACATAGTCCTTATTCTCAAGGAACACATATTCTAATAGGGGAAACAACATATAGACAATTATTTACCTAAAGATACATTTAGAATAGATGGAAGATAATCTTAAAAGAAAAAAAACTATGCATGAAAAGGTCCCTGAAAAGTCTTGCTACACATCTGTGCCTTGAAGGAATCCAGGAAAACTAGTAAGAGAAAATGAAAAAGAAGAGAATGTTGTAACATACATGTTGTAACAACAACAGATGTTGTAACTTGAAAAGTTCTTATTTTTCAATATAATTGATTTTGTGAAGTTGCCATTATCCATTTTCTAAAGATTCCATTTTCACTAATACTTGTAGATCTATTTTTCGAGACATCAAATGAGCTCTGTCAGTGCAGGGCCCAATACAACTCTCCCAGATCATATCTTTTTTCATTTTTAGTCAACTAGGGTACAGATCACATGTCCAACAAGAATGAGGCATACTTTTTCTGGGATTGCTATAATGTTTCAAACCTCTTCAAGGCAGTAATTATACATTAATGAAAAAGCAACTTCAGTTGTCCTGATGGTCTAAAACACCAGTAACCCAGAAGGTGGTTGAAAAAAATCAACAACTATGTAGTAATCCAATTTACATTCAACACCCTATCATGTATGACCCACTACATTTGTCAACAGTAAAGTTATAACAGTCAAATCTATTCATCAACTTGCAACAAAAAAACCCAACCCTACCCCCACCCTCTTTCCAGTACTTCTGGAGATCAAGGCTCCAGATTGTGAAAGTTTTTTGGAGTCTTAGTAGTCAGTATTATAGCAGCACTGTATATTGTGGGGGAAAGAGACTTCTTCAGGAGATTAGAGAAATACAATGGGGCAGAATACATATCTGAGCTTAAAACAGAATTCAACTTTATATTTCAACAATCCCCACTCCTCCATCTGCCAGAACCTCTAGGTTGCAAACTGCAAACTGCAGAATTCAACCCTGGCTGCAGTTACACCAACTTGACAGTGTTCTAAATCACTGTACCAAAGAATTGAGGAACAGAATAAATAGGGCAGGACACCATTAAATCAAGGAGGTATTGAGTAGGGCTATTCTATACTCCCCTAAGCCTGAACAAAAGAGTCCAGAATCCAACTAGAGTTAGTTCTGTTTCTCAAAAAGTCACCTGAGGAGAGATATAAGCTGGTAAAACATGAATTGTACAGCATGGAAAGTGAAATACTTTGAGATCTAGTCCCATAGGACAAACACCATCAGATGGGAGGGAGTCAGAAATTGAGCAATTAGGAAAAATAAGAAAGGAGAAAATGACTGAAATTACTAAAGATTTCAGCAAGAAAAAATTCAAAGGCTTTAAATAGAAGCAGATAAATTAACTGGGAAAAAATTAATAGCAGAAGGAAATATAGCCTTCAGATCTGGAAAACAAGTTTAGACTTCTATGAATGAATACCAGAAAACAAAGGAAAATTACTCAACACTTGATGAGACAGATGGAATATGAGGAGAACATGGAACCACAACACTTCGTTTCTAAGTAAACTAAAAGAGAAATTTGAATTATGAGAACAGAAATTATGGTCTGCACAGAAAATATAATTGGTAGAATAGATAAATGTGAAGCTGTAATGGCAAGTCTCACCAAAGAATCAAAAGAGAGAACAAATGATAGGGAATGCAACTTAAAAAAAATGAAGGACGATCTAGAAGAAAAATAATAACATTAAAAGAAAAATGTTCTCAATTCAAATAAAATATATTGATCTTGAAGACAGGGTGTATAAAGACAATGCAGGGATAATTGGTTTCCCAGAACATGGTAAGTCAAAACAAAACAAAAACAAAACAAAACAAAACCATGAACACTATAAGCAAGAAAAAATACCTAGAAAACTTCCTAGAACTTCTGAACACAGAAAAGAAAATGCCAATTGAAAGTACATAAATCACCCCCAGAAAAGGAAAAGAAATCTGGAGGTTGCAAACTCTGAGATGTATAGTGCTTAAATATAACATTATAATTTAGAAACAATGAATTATATGAGATACCAGTAGAAAGTTTTTTGTTGTTGTTGTTGTTTTTCTTTTTTCTTGAAGAGAACCCTGATATCAGAGAGGAGATGCCATGACATGCAAATGAATAGGATTTAAATAAGGGAGGGCTGTGCAAGGCTACCTGTCTCACTTCTCCTTCTGACTCTGGAATCAGCTGGATCTAGTGGCAAGATATAGAATAGGATGACTGGAGATGTTCCTGAATACAGTGGGATTGCAATTTACATTAATTTTCAGCCAATCAAAGCCCAATCAATGACTAAGGGTTTGGCTTTTGACTTATTATTAGTCAATCAATGAAAGTAAAAGTGATTTTGGGTTTAAGGTATGATCCTAGTCAGTAAACCACAAAATATCTTCAGGATCTTCAGAATGAAACAAGCAACAATCTCTGAATAGGAATAGGAGAGTAGGAGCTGCCCCACTAGGGACTCAACTGGAACTGGCCAGTTTGGCAATACCAGGAGAAAGACTTTCAAATAAAAATGAAAAGAATTTTGAATAATACAAGACTATTTTGTACCCACAAGAAAATATTGGAGGGAATGGAACAATTAATTCTGGAGAGCAATGAAACTCAGGATGCAGCCCAGAGTGATCTATTCTGTAAACCCAAGTTTAATCATAAAGGAAAAAAGATGAATAATTCAATAAATAAAGAAGCATTCAAAACATTCATAGAAAAAATCAAACCTGAAGAGATAGTTTGCTTCTCAAACACCTCAGACTATAACAAATGCAGCAACCGAGGACAGCAGCAGCAATAGAGTGACAGCAGAGAAAGCACCAATTAAAAAAAAAAAAACAAAACAAAACTTGAGAGAAATTATGATTTGGGAAGAGCCAGAGTTTTCTCCATTTTTCTAAAGTCCTCATTTCAAGGCTCAGTCTCTGAAGGACAGAACTGATTATAGTAGAAATGATTAACATTCTCCCCAATCTATCCTATTCAACATTACAAAGAATTTAATCTAAGGTCATCACCTGACATCACCATCCCCCACCTCCCTGTTTTATTTAAACTTGGGTGAGGGATATAGATCCTTTCTTTAGATTCCCCAAGGTTGAGAATGGTGTGAAAGTAAATGACATAATCAAAGTCACATCCTCCAGTTCCTCATTAGAATAAATCTACTTCATCTCTATTTGTTAACTAATCAAAGTTGATTGCTATACAGCAGAATACCTACTCTTCTAAAGAGTATATAAATTGGGAACTCACTGCCTTGATTCATCTTTAGCATTCAAGAGTATCACTGAATCTTTTATCATAATATACTAGCAATATTAATAAAATTATTTTTACCCAGAAATTATGTCTCTGGAACCTTTTAAATATCACAGAGTTTCTTTCTAGATATACATAAGTAGACAGGGATGAAGAAGGAAGTCAAGTAGAAATGCTGGCAGACCAAGGGAATAATGCACTGAATATAACAATATCTTACCCACATGTGAGTTAATGTCTTTTATGAGACTACATTACAAAATGGAAAGGTGCATGGAAGAAAATGTGTGATGTACCTGGGTTAAATCAAAAACTGGCAATGAGGGGTGGTCTCTCAAGAAAAGAAAAACCTATAGGGAAGTAGATTAGGAGGGAGGGGAAGATTTGAAAACCAGGTGAAAAAGAGACACCTTGTTTTGGTAGTGGGGGAAGTTTCAGCTGAAGAACTTTATTATGAGTAGGGATGTTCTGTGAAAGGAGATAGGATCTATGTGGAAGCTGTTGTCTGTGGGAATTTAGTGCTTGAAAAAATCACTGTAGGAGTCAGCTGAAAGAATTGGGAGAGCATGGATTCAGGGAGAAAAATTTTTAGGTAAATAAGAAGGAAGGTGACCAGCAGAAGGATATATGTCAGAGGTGGGCTGCTTAATCAAAGAGGCACAGGGTTTGACCATGGGGCAGTGAGTGTCCTCTCTGAATCCTGCAGAAATGGTATTTTTCTGGCACCAAGGCACAATGAAAAGAAGGAATCTATAGGCAAGCTCAACAAGACAGTGGCAGAAACTTTTTAGAAGTGAGAATCCAGAATGGATATCTCAGAAGTTTCAGAAACAAGAGGAGTCCAAAAAATGGAGAGGGGTTTGTAAAGTATGGCAATCACAAAACAAAAAGAGGGTCTTGAATAGACAAAGAGGATGGATAACAATAACAATGAGAGTAAAAGAAATCTTCTCTTGAAAGGAGAGAATCAAATTTAAGAAACAAATAAACAATTCTAAGAGAAGGGGAGAAAAGGAAGAGAGAATCAATTTGACTACTTGGGAGGGGGAAAAGGAAAGAATTAAACAGATAAATGCAGGGGGAAAATATACTGATATACAAAATTCTAAAAAGAAAGAGATTTTTTAAAATGGAAGAGAGAAAACAGAGAAGAGGGAAAGATAGCTAGTGGGAATAGGGCCACTTTTAAAAAGATGATTAAACTAAAGCTAAGAAACAATATTGTATTTACAGTGGAAAAGGAAAAAAAATGTAAATTAGGGGTAAGTATTAGAAACAAATGGAGGAAAATATAAACCTAACTTTCATAATTTTAAATGTGAATGAATTCAATAATCCAATAAAATCAAAAAGAACAATGGAATGGCTAAGAAAACAAAATCCTACAATGTTACATATAAGACACACATTTTAAAAAACAAAGACAAACACAAATATACAAAATAAAACTGAAATAGAAAACATTTATCATGCATGAAATCAATAAAAAAGTATGAGTTGTAATCATGCTATCTGACAAAACAAAAACATTCAAAAAATTAGTCAATTCTATTGCTTCTCCTCTTGATAAAGCATTGTCATCAATAGGTTTATAAAATACCTAATTTTCCCTAACATGCAATCAAATGCTTACGTCTTTAACTACATCTGTTACATTACTCACTTGCAAAGCAAAGCAAAAAGATATACAGAAATTCCTCTTTCCATTTTTTTTATCTGCAGACAGAACTATTCTAAGTTTCTTCACATACAATTTACCAAATATCATTTCACCTATATCAATAGCTGCAGGTGGAAATAATATGTCTACTACTCAATGATAATTTTTTATACTTAAGAATTCTACAAATAATCTTATATGACACAAGCAATTCTTTTAATGTACAGACATTGTTGGCTTTTTAAGTTTGTGTTTGCTTATTAAAAAAGCATCCAACTTCTCTGAAAAAATTTTCTAACTTTACCAATATATTCTATATATATATACTTTAAATATTTCAATTTATTAGTTTTAATGCTATTTGCATCATTAATTTCATAGAAATCAAAGAAACACTTTGTGAAACCTGATGATTAATATAATGGATTAGGTTTCTGGATTTGTATTTTTTATAATGTGCTTCTCTTTCTCTCTCTCTCTGTAAATATATATATTTCTGTATTTGTATATGTATGTATGTATATGCAAAAATACATTTTTATATATATATATATACATACAAAAATAACACATTATTTAAACTGTCTCTACATTCTTTGCTTTTAGTTGGTTCAGTTTCTCCAGTGAATCATTTATGTATTCCTTCCCCATGAAAGTATTTTATTTCATTTTAAAAATAGAGACAATAAAACATGTAAAACAAATTTAAACCTAATTGCAGAAATTTTTCAAATGATCATTTTTTCTTGAGTTATTTCATTTTTTAAAAAAAGTCTTTTGGTTTGAGATGGGGGTAGAAGAACAGAAAAAGGGAGATTATCAGAGTGGTCCTGATAATTAATTTCCAGCATACTCAGTTAATATAATCACAGAAAGTAAAAGGAAGGAAACAGCTACACACAACAAGGTGTTAGTGTCTTAGAAGAAAGGCTTTCATTGTGTTACCCCTTTATGAGTTGTGAAGAAATTCTCTTCAGTGAAATGAGAACACAGCTGGCCATTGTGAAGATTTGTCACACTCTTGGTTGCCTTTGCCAGCTCTGGAATGAATGGGGCATGAAATGGCTCAAAGAAATGTGACTCCTGGCAGCAGAGAAGAAAACCAGCTATGGAAGAAAAACTTAGACTTTGTGGATAAATTCTTATTTTTTCCTCAATTCCTGGTATAATGGAAGAATTTTTCTCCCCTTTATCCAATGGGTTGTAGCATTTTTCAGCAGATCTACTACTCATCTGGTAGGAAATCCTGAAACAAGTAAGTCAGAAAATTTTGAGATAATTGAGATAGCCTTGACAAGTATATCACTTGGTAGCAGAAAGGAGAATTAGCAATAGATTCAAGAGAGAATTAGCCATAGAAGTTGAATTGAACTGAAGAGATGATTACTCTCAGGGAGTCTAGCAGAGAAACTTAGAGAATATGAACACATCTTGAAAAGTAGATTCCTTTCAAAATCTGCGGCATTGTGTATAGAAATTGCTTTTGTCATATATGTACCTAAGTATGTTCCTATCTATTATACTTTAGGTGGATACACAATGAAGATTCATGAGCTATAGTTTTAAAGTGGATTTACAGAGTATTGTAAACTTTAAGAAGTCACTTCTTGGGATAATCTAACATGAAACTTGGAAATTCTAAAGGAGAAGACCCATAGAAATAGTTACAATTTGGAGGCCTTACATATGTTATATCTGGGGTGCCTTCTTCTTTTGTAGGAACCCAATAAAAAGATTCTTTATCTGAGGCATTCATTAAATAATGGGAAAGGCACTGTGATATAATAAGGGGAAAGGTGAATTTGTACTCAGGAGATTCTTACCAATTGCTAAATTCTGCCTCAACATATACTCACTATCACTATCAGCAATTCACTTAGTCTTATTTTCACATCAGTAAAAGAGGAATAATATCACCTATTTCACAAAGTAATTGTATTTAATGTATTAAAAGTGCTTTGCAGATTGCAAAGTCAACTATTAGTTCGCTTCATATGGAAAATAGGGTTTTTTTTCTGTTAAAATTGCAAAAATGGGTGAAGCAGAGTTTTGTGTGTGGATGTCCTGATTCAAATGTGATTTTAGATGTTGTCTATGACTCACTGTTTTCATTGGAATCAGTTTTATATTTTTAAAATTTGTCTCTAACAAACAAAATTGTGCTCAAGTAACTCAATTAATGTGTAGTTACTCATGAATTTTTCACCCCTATTCAGCTTCCAGTTAAAGTCAGAAGACCAAGTTTGGACTCTAGTATCACTTTCAATTAATAGAGATCTCTTAGTGGAAATATTCTCCATGCTCATTATCTTGGATTTCTTGGGAAAAAATACAAATGTGAATCTAAGAAATAGATCCTAAATAACATGCACAATTTAGTATATTTTCAAGAACATATTTTATATATATTTTATATTTCATTAATCATTATCTGACACATAATTCCACTCAAAAGTTTTCAGTCATTAAAAAATGACGTCTCCTTGGAAAACGAATGTTTACCCATCAATTGGAGAATGGTTGAACAAATTATGGTATATGAATGTTATGGAACATTATTGTTCTGTGAGAAACGACCAGCAGGACGATTTCAGAGAGGACTGGAGAGATTTGCATGAATTGATGCTGAGTGAAATGAGCAGAACCAGGAGATCATCATACACAGCAACAACAGTATTACATGATGATCAATTCTGATGGACATGGCTCTCTTCAACAATGAAATGTTTCAAACCAGTTCCAGTTGTTCAGTGATGAAGAAAGCCATCTATACCCAGAGAGAGGCCTGTAGGATCTGAGGGTGGATCACAACATAGCATTTTCACGCTTTCTACTGATGTTTGCTTACATTATGTTTTCCTTCTCAGATTTTTTTTTCTTATAGATCCAATTTTTCTTGTACAGCAAGATAACTGTATAAATATGTATATGTATATATATATATATATACATATATTCGATCTGTCAAGTATTTTAACATAATTAACATGTATTAGACTTCCTGCCATCTAGGGGAGGGAGTGGGGGGGAAGGAGGGAAAAATTTGTAACAGAAAGCTTTGCAAGGGTCAATGATGAAAAATTACCCATGCTTATGTTTTGCAAATAAAAAGCTTTAATAAAAATAAATAAATAAAACAAAAATGACGTTTCCTTCAAATTCTAATATTTTAAAATGCTCATTTTGCAACATTTCCCTTTCTTGAGGATCCATAAATAACCCCTATTTAACTTTAGCTTCATGGATCATTGGAAATTTATTTTTCAGATAGACGAAATCTGAGCTAGTTCAATGCATCACTTTGACACATTGAGACAAAATTTTTGTCTGAGATGATACTTGACTACTTTAGTCAAGAAAGCATATGAATGCTATTTTAATTGTAAAGTGTCAGAAAAAGACATGTTTCCTTCACTTCTGCTATGCAACTTTTATTAGACTACTAATTGACTGGAGACATAACAGCAAGACAGCTTTTTCAGAATTAACCAACAGGTGGTTTACCTTGTTTTTCTTTCTTAAGATCAGTGCTTTTCTTTGAGACCAAGGTTTTTAAATGTTTTGAAGCTTTTTCCTGCTTCTGCCATTTCATTCACGAATAAAATAGCATTATTTTGCATATCTAAAGGGAAATACTAATAAAAGAACAATCACTTTGAAATCCCTCATATTTGCTAAGATGTTTTTTATTCAATTTTACTGCCACTTCTAGAAATCTTTTCCTTTCATTTATAGCAAGAATGTCAGTAATGATATAGTTCAGATCCACCAATAATATTCTTATTAGACCAATCTCATTTTTTGAGTACTAATACAAATTAAAGTTTTAAAATTACCTAAAAATTGAATAATTCTGGTATACTTTTTGGCCTACTTAATACTGTCATTATGGAAGTGGGGGGCACACACATAATTACCATTTTTAATTTTTTTTAAAAGGAAGGGGAGGGATTTTTATGTTTTAATAATTCATTACCTACTAAACAAACTAGTACACTAAGTGTCTCCACTCTTAACTAGTCTAGATTATTATGAAGATAGCAACTCAATCAGAAGAATATGATACAGATATCTCTTTAACATATTTTCAAAGCATGTTCACATCCTTTTTAACTCGGTAGTAAAGGAAATATATCCTGTAATTATCTACTTGTATAATTGGGGGTAAAAAAAGCTTAAACTTTTGAAGATTTGTGATCGAAGCTGTGTTTTTCGGTTGTTTAGCCATTTTCAATTTTGTCCCACTCTCTTTGTGATCCCTATTTGGGTTTTTGGTTTTTTTTTTTTGTGTGTTGTTTTGTTTTGTTTGTCAAAGACATGGAGTGATATGCCATTTCCTTCTCTAATTCATTTTATAGATAAGAAAACAGAAGCAAACAAGGCTAAATAACTTGCCCAGGGCCACACAGCTTCCTTACTCTAGGCCTAGCACTCTATCTACTGAGCTACTATGTAATACAGTGGAAGTAGCACCGATTAACTTAAATCCTAGCTTTGCTATTTATGTGAACTTCACAAGTCACTTAAATTCTTTGGATTCCAATTTCATGTGTAAAAAGAGGGCCTTAGCTAGATGACTTTGAGATCTCCATAATTACATGGTTTCTTTACCATAAGGTTTTCTCCTATCTCCCCATCTCCTATCCTGCCCTGTGCCCCTCCACTCCTGCAGTTCCCAACTCCTTTGTAAATGTCCTTTATTGCTTACTTTAGCCAAAAATTTATCATAGGTTAACAAACATCCTAAGGTAGATTTTAGAAAAATATCAGTTTCATGATTCAATTAAGTCCAGTACACATTTATTATTATGGATTATGGACTAATGAATGAGTAGGTGGCTGAGTAGGTAAAAACCTCTGTATTTTGAGCCAGGAAGATCTGAGTGCCACAGATTGTGTGACCTTAGTTAATTGCTGATTCTCTGTGTCTCACTTTTCTCCTCTGTAAAAGGGGCAATAAGAGTTGTACAGAAAATAAAATGAGAAAATATATGTACAGTGCTATATAAATGCTAGCTATTATATAAACTGCAAAAGAAAATCACATTTTTAAAGTTGAAATGGAATCAGCAGCAATATCTAAGAATGTTCTCTGTAAATTATAGATATCCAAATAAAAGAAAAATACTGTAATTGTTCACTCTAATGGACAAAAATCACCAAGTGTAACAACAGGGATGAAACATAAGATTCGTCAAAAACTTAAGACTTATTGTAAATTGCAAAACCTAGTATATGAAAGCAAAATTTATGCTCACCAGGACATACCCAGTTTCACTAATAGAAGCCTGGTGGCTGCTGCTTTGAATCAACCCCAGTTCCAAGTTCCTTCTGAATAGAGTGTCTGCGAGGATCTGAGAAAGATCTCCCACTACAGAATCATTTGGTCAGGACTGTGGAAGAGCGGAAAGAACCTTGGCTCTTGATTCAGAAGCTTAAATCTCAGATCTAATGGAATCATCATGCTATCTGCATGATGTAAATTAGGTTATTTCATTTTCTTAGGCATCAGTTTCTTCATCTATAAAAGGTGGAATAACTCACTGTCAGACATGTCACTTAGAGAGGCTTTCTGTTCAGGTATGGCTTGTATTATATCCTTATGAGGTGTCTTCCAAATCATCAAATTCTGTGAATTCTATGAAAATAAGAACTTAAGATTAGATAGCTTTTGTGATGCTTTTCAGTTCTAGGTTTATGTTTCTAAAATTTA
Source organism: Myrmecobius fasciatus (assembly GCA_023553655.1). NCBI lineage: Eukaryota > Metazoa > Chordata > Mammalia > Dasyuromorphia > Myrmecobiidae > Myrmecobius > Myrmecobius fasciatus. Next base: position 53,457 of record JAJPUD010000851.1, on the reverse strand, counting down.
TTGTACAATAGTGGTTGTAGAATACTACTATTACTATCAACTACTATCTGAACAGATTCTGGAGGGCTGCATATTGACTTTGAAAATCACAAATTAACACTATCTACAATATCTTTTTTTTATTATCTTAATCATTTTCCACTTATATTTTTATCTGGTTCTGGCCTCTTTCAGGAGTTTTATAAGCTTTAGGGTCTCAAGTTGATCACCTCCATTCTACAATATCCTTGAGTTATTCCTGTTTTCTTCTTTTTAAATTTCCTTTTCAAAAAATATTTTTTATGAGGCAATTTGAGCTATTATCCTCTAGCCTCTTATGAGTTTGCACTTCTAATTACTCCCACGTAACAGACCAGATGCTTAACATTGGCTCTTCACTTTCAAAAGAGCCAATGTTAACTATGTTGTTTCTTTTTTCCATTCTTCTTTTAAAAATATTTAGACATTTATCTGATGGAGCAATTAAATTCAGTCCAACCTCTACTGGCATCTTTCACCTATATATTTTGTCTTCTCCCATTCATATCTAATACATTGACGTTGCTAAGCAGCATCCTCCACATTGATTGTGCTTTTGCTCATCAACCTTAGCATCAACAACAATGCTTGCAACCAAACTGCAGTCATTTAAAGAAAGACAAAACAGTCACTCTTGTCTCTCTAAGAATCCATTTTAGAAGTGAACATATATTTTGCATTCTGCCAGATGAGGACAGAGAAACAGTGCAATTGGATGGAATCCCATGACAAGAATTTCCCCATCTCTCATTCTTTTTTAGGGGGAATAGAAAAGAAAATGGGACTGCCAGATGGCTACAACTCATTACTGCATGGCATCATTCAGGGGCAAAATGAGAGTAAATTAATCGGCATTCAGTGGGAATGAATGGCAAAGGGTGATGTGTATTGATGCTATTTTCACTCAAGTCAAATTAAACCTGTATTGCTGACAACCTACATTAATCACGCTATTGCCTTCAGTAGCCATGTAAATGAGCTTGTGGGTCTTTTTTTTTTTTTAGTTTTTTAAAACAAACATCTGTTATTTTCATGTAACTACCAAAGCAAGACTGTTCCAGTGATGGACTGGTAAGTTAACACTGCCTATTAATGCAAACTGTAAAAGTGAATGCTAATGTGCTAATAGGAAAACACACTTTTATTAGCAAATGAATCTCTCTGGTTATTGTCAATTACTTAGCCAACAAACTAGCATTTTTTAAAGTACCTACTATGTGAAACATTGTCTTAAGGACAGACTAAAATGAAAGGCAAAAATCAATTTCTGCTGTCAAGGAATTCACAGTTTAATGGAGAAGGCAACATAAAAATATATGTACAAACAACATAAATATAGAATAAATTATAGGAAATATGAAATTTAGGAGGACTGGGAAAGGCTTATTGCAAAGGGTGGGTCTTTAAGTAGGAGCTGAAGGAAAAGAGGGATGGTAGGAGGCAGAAATATGGAAGAAGAGAGTTCTGTGCATGGTGGAAAGCCAGATAAAAATGTGTAGAGTTGGAAGAGAGAGTATCTTATGTTAGGATCAACAAGGAGACCAGTGTCTCTGGATTATAGGCTATGTGAAGGAGAATCAAGTGTAAGAAGACTGGAAAGGCAGAAAGGATCCAGATTTTGAAGATGTTGAATATCAAACTAAGGATTTTTTATTTGATACAGATGATAGAGAGCCACTGGAGCTTAACAAATTTGTGGGAGCGTGATAAAGTCAAACCAACATTTGAGGAAAATCTGCATGGAAGTAATGCTCATGTGAATTTCCCAAGAAAGCTCCTTTCTAGGCTAAAAACATTAAGGCCTTAGATAATGTTTGTGAATTTGGTATTTTGATGTTACAGAATTTTTTTCTCCAAAGAAAATTAAGAGTTTAAAAAAGTATTAGTTTATATTTTAAAAGCTTGAATATATGATCTAACATTAGAGATGGCATCAAATTACATTCTCAGACTTGCATGAACTGATGCTGAGTGAAATCAGCAGAATCAGGAGAACATTATAAACAGCAACAAGACTATACGATGATCAATTCTGATGGACATGGTTCTCTTCAACAATGATGTGATTCAAACCAGTTCCTATTGTTCAGTGATGAAGATAGTCATATACATCCAGAGAGAGGCCTGAGGGAACTGAGTGTGGACCACAACACAGCATTTTAACACTTTCTGTGAATATTTCCATGCATTTTGTTTTCCTTCTTAGGTTGTTTTTTTTCTTCTCTTTCTAGATCTGATGTTTCTTGTGCAGTAAGATAACTGTATAGATATGTGTACATATATTGGATTTGTCATATAATTTATCCTATTTAGCATGTATTAGATTACCTGTCATCTAGGGATGGGGGTGGGGGAAGGAGGGGAAAAGCTTGGAACAAAAAAAAAGTTTTGCAAAGGTCAATGTAGAAAAATCACTCATATATTTTGTAAATAAAAAGCTTTTAATAAAAATTTTTTAAATTATATTCTCAGTTATACTTATTTAGAAAAAAAATTTAATATAGGCTAGGAGGTTTCCTTTTTAAGGAAAAATAAATAAATAAATTATTCCTTGGAAATAAATTATGTGATTCATAAATACAGGTTTCTTCCAAGCCTCATCCATGAACAGCTTTGTACAGATAAGTTTTATACAGGATAAATTGGAGATAATCAACAGGGAAAGGCACTAGCAATAAAGAGATTCAAGAAAAGACTTCTTGTAAAAGGTAAGATTTTTAACTAGGACTTGAAAGAAAGCAGGGAAACTAAGAAGTGGAGATGAGAAGGAAGAGTATTTCAGACATGGAGTATAGCCACTAAAAATGCCCATAGTCTGGAAATGAAATGTCTTGTGCAAGGAACAACAAAGGGGCCATGGCACTGGATCAGGTGCACAGTGGAATGCATAAAGGTTTGTAATAGTTCAGAGATTATTTATTTCCTGCTAACATGATCTTTGAAAGTGTATATTTGATCATATTATCTTCACCCCCATTTAATAAATTCTAATGGTTTTCTATCATCTTCAGGATCAAAGACAGAAACATTTGCCCAGTGTCCAAAGCTATTCATAGCTTTCCCCCTCTCACTTTTCCAGTCTTCTGTGGTTGCCCAAAAGAGATGGTTGGAAAGCAGAGGTAAGCAAACTATAGACTATTGGCCACATCCAACTCATTGATTGTTTTTGTAAGACCTGATGCCCAGAACTATAGTTCAACAAGGAAATCTGTGTTAGTAAATCAAGAAGTAAATAATAGAGATAGAGAACAATGGAGACTGAATATAGATCAAAGCATAGTATTTTCACCTTTTGTTGTTGTTTGCTTGGGTTTTTTTCTTTCTCATGTTTTTTTCCCCTTATGATTTGATTTTTCTTGAACAGCATGACGAATATGGAAATAGTTTTAGAAGAAGGGAGGGAGGGAAAGAGGGAAGGAAAAAAAGAGAGAGGGAGAGGGAGGAAGGGAGAAAGATGTGAGATCAAGGTCAGTAGAGAAGTTGACAAGATAGTTAGATTTGATAATTGTGTGTAAGAGAGATGGTAATTAAATTTATGGGAGTTGGTGAGATCATCAAGTGAAATAGTATAGAGGAAGAAAAGAAAAAAGGACCCATGACAGCATGATCTGGGACACCTGCAGTTAGAGAGTATAACTAAATGAGGATATAAAAAAGGAGACTTAGAGTAGTCAGATAGGTAGGAAGAGAATCAGCAGAGTGGTGTCCCAAAAGCCTAGAGAGTATAAAGGAGGAAAAAGTGATCAATAGTGTCAAAGTCTGCAGCAATATCAAGGAGAATGAGGATTGAGAAAAGACCACTGGATTTGGCCTTTATGTAATTACAAAAAGAAACGGTGCTAACATCCAATTTTTTTTTCAAGTAAAACAATTGTTTTATTGATAGTTTTTATTTTTTATCTTTGTTTCTAAATACATTAAGGACAAGAAGGTGATCAACAGAGTTAAATACTGAATGTAGAATTCTACTTCACATCCTTCAAGAAGGATGAGGATTGAGAAAAGATCATTGGATTTGGCAATTAACAGATCATTAACAACTTTGGAGAGAGCAGATTCAGTTGAATAATACCTATAAGAGGAAAGACTATAAAGAGTTGAAAACAGATAAGGAAAAAAGCAATGAAATTTTCCTTCAATCTGTTCTTCTCCCAATGGGCATCTATCTATATTTTGGTTCTTTGTTAAAAATAAAAAACTGACATCTATTTTTTTATTAAAACTTTTTATTTGCAAAACATATGTATGGGTAATTCTTCAACATTAACCCTTACAAAGATTTCTGTTACAAATTTTTCCCCCCAGTCCCCACCCCTCCCCTAGATGGCAGGAAGTCCACTACATGTTAATTATGTTAAAATACTTGACAAATCGAATACATGTATACATATTTCCACACTTATCATTGTTGTGCAAGAAAAATTGGATCTACAGGAAAAAAATCAGAGAAAGGAAACATAATGCAAGCAAACATCAATAGAGAGCATGAAAATGTTATGTTATGGTCCACATTTCACATCCCTCTCTCTGGTTGTATATGGCTTTCTTCACTGAACAATTGGAACTGGTTTGAAGCATTTCATTGTTGAAGAGAGCCATGTCTATCAGAATTGATCATCATATAGTCTTGTTGCTGTATACAATGTTCTCCTGGTTCTGCTGATTTCACTCAGCATCAGTTCATGCAAGTCTCTCCAGGCCTCTCTGAAATCGTCCTGCTGGTCATTTCTTACAGAACAATAATATTCCATAACATTCATATACCATAATTTATTCAGCCACTCTCCAGTTGATGAGCATCCTTTCAGTTTCCAGTTTCTAGCCACTACAAAAAGGGCTGCCACAAACATTCTTGCACATGTGGGGCCCTTTCCTTCCTTTAAGATCTCTTTGGGATATGAGTCCAATAGAAACACTGCTGGGTCAAAAAACTGACATCTATTAAGAAAGAGAATATCAGGGATAGTTTGATCCCTTACTCAATTCAAATTTGAAAATTGAGTGATAGAAATGGGCACTCTCACCATATTATGGAAAACAATGCCATGAATAAAAATGACCTTCTAATAGCTGGATTTATTTCAGGCCAAAGTCTTGGTAAATCATCAAATAAACAAAGTATTTCAAAGTTTTCCATTCTTTCACACTAAATATCATCTTAACAAATAGTAGTTTTCAAACATTTTGATATCTTTATGTTTTTAAAAATTATTGAGAACTCCCTCTGCAAATTTGTTTTTTGTTTTTGTAGATTATATCTATATTTTCTATATTTGAAATCAAAATTTTTAGTTTTATACAAAAACTATTGTAACATCATGAACTTCCTGAAAGGGTCTTGGGGATTCCCAGGACTCCTTGTACTATGTAAATTTTGAGAACAACTGATCTCCAGAAATCTGAAAGGCATGGGGTTCAAGGCTTTAACTGATAAAGTATGCATACATATTCTAGAACTACTGGTTTATGGCTATCTAAGGAGCTCCCTAATAGTTCTATTTCCAGAGGACCCAAAGATAAAATATTGACCTTAAATAAGAAAATATTTCAGTGAGGTCTTATGACAGAACCTTTCCAGCATCATAAAAATACTTTAGCTAGAAGAAAGAACATAAGATGCATTTTCCTTTCAGGAGATGGAAATTCCATTTACCTTCCTAGTCCTATCATCTGCTCAGTTGTGTACCAAGGAGACTGAAACTTGAAACATCAATATCTGGTTGAGACTGAAAAAGTTCCAGAACTCTTGCTTTCTCAGAAATACACTCAAGACTATTAATAGTCATGTCACTCAATGTAGCAAAATCGAAAGAAAAAGAAAATATGCCTTCCAGATTGCAAACAAGTGCAATAAATGCTGACTTCCTCCCTTGCTGTGTTAAATTGGGTGTTCTGAAATTAAGATGTCACTCCTGAGACATGTAACGGCCTACTTGTACAGGAATGCCAACCAAGCTTTCTAGAGAGTGGATCTGCTGCACTTGAGTGCTGTTGGGGGAGATGGGGTCCTGATTATACAGATGGGACCAAGTTGTTGCAGTTTGAGGATGTCAGATAACTGATTGAATAATTCTGAATGCTATTTATGGAGCTTTCATTCTCTACTTTTGTCATTCTCAGACAGGGGAATCAAGGAAATTTCAATGGAGCAAGTGACACACCTGAGCTGGACCATAAAGGAAAATGGTTTCAGGAGTTCAAGAGATTGAAAAGGAATTCATTTCTGTCATAGAGGACCGCCTACCAAATATATGGAGTATAACTAGAATATAGAACTTCTTCATAGAGGGAATTATATGAAAAATAATGAAAAGGAAATTGGAGTCAAATTATGGAGGTCATTTTAAGATAGGCTAAGGAGTTTGTAATTTATCCTCAAGATAGAGGAGCATTTAAGATTTTTTAACAGGAATGTGACATGGCTAGATATGTATATTTAGGAAGACTATTTTGGCAGTCATGTAAATGGAGGAATGGAAAGAGAGAAAGGTAGGCAATAGAATGGCCAGTAAAAAGTACAGGCTAGAAGTGATAGCAAGTGAGTGAAATCAGCAGAACCAGGAGAACATTATACACAGCAACAAGACTATACGATGATCAATTCTGATGGACATGATTCTCTTCAACAATGATGTGATTCAAACCAGTTCCTATTGTTCAGCGATGAAGATAGTCATATACATCCAGAGAGAGGCCTGTGGGAACTGAGAGTGAACCACAACACAGCATTTTAACGCTTTCTGTGAATATTTCCATGCATTTTGTTTTCCTTCTTAGGTTGTTTTTTTTCTTCTCTCTTTCTAGATCTGATGTTTCTTGTGCAGTGAGATAACTGTATAGATATGTATATATGTATTGGATTTGTCATATAATTTATCATATTTAGCACGTATTAGATTATCTGTCACCTAGGGGTGGGGGTGGGGGGAAGGAGGGGAAAAGCTTGGAACAAAAAAAAAGTTTTTGCAAAGGTCAATGTAGAAAAATCACTCATATGTTTTGTAAATAAAAAGCTTTTAATAATAAAAAAAAAAAGAAGAAGAAGTGATAGCAAGAGGACCTGAATCTGGATGGCTGTGTGCCTGGAAAGGAAAGGTATGAGAAAGATTATTATTGGGTTGAATTCACCAAATAGGTTCAATTCACCACATATTTATTATCCGCCTTTCAGCCAAGTGCTGTGCTAGACATTCTGAATACACAAAAAAGAATCCTTTTTCTTAAGGAGCTCAATGGATTTAATGGAGGAGACAACATGTAAACAACTACAAACAAACAAGCTTTATATGAAATAAATAGGAGGTAATCAGTAGTGGGAAGGCACTAAAATTAAGAGGGATTTGGAAAAAACTTCCTATAAAAAGTGGCATTTGAAAAATGTCAAGGAGTACAGGAAATAAATGAAGAGAGTAAGAATTCTAGGCATGGGGGACAGACAGTCAGTGAAAGGAACAATGAATATTGTCACACATTTCCCCACTCCTCCAATAATTACTATTTAGAATCTAGAATTTAGAATTCAGAATGGTTCCGGTTTCCTTTTTGATAATGGTTTCCTGACTCTCATTTGCTATCTTCTCCCATTGGAATGGAAGTCAAGAATGACTTTGCTTGACTGTATTTGTATCTCCAGCCCTTAGTACACTCCTGAAACAAAGTAAGTCCTACCAAATATCTATTAGTATTGGAGAATTCTTTTTATGAAGTTGTTGATAGTTTGAATTTTTTGTAAAAATGTATGTCTTCCTTCATTAACAATTTATTTAAAGGGGAATGATTATTCTTATTCACATATATGGTGAATTGACACAAAATATCTTTGATATTTGACTTTGATCATAATGCAAATTTCACCTTCCCATTTAATAGCTCCTCTTCTTTTTCAACCTGCAGTGATTGTGTTTAACCAAAATATTTTTTAATTTCATGTAATTAAATTATTGCTATTTTTAAATTTTTCTTTATTTTTATTTTTTGTAATAAAACAAACATTTCTATAACATAGTATAATAAAAAATATGATTGCACATGAAACTGCAAACACATTATGTACAACTTGTTCTTCCTTTTAGATATATAATAAAGCTATCATGTAAATTTCTTTTTTTTTCTCTCCCTCCCTCATCCCCCAGTCACATGCCTTAGAGGTGGCTACCATTAGATACAAATATCTCTTTAAAATCTCTTCTATTTGGTTATTTATATATATATATATATTGTATATATATATATATATAACCTTAGTTGGTTATAAATTCTATCCTTATCAATGATAAGAGAAATTAGAAACTTGTTAATTTTCTAGGTGCTTTTGGTTCTAAAAACTGAAAATGAAAGTGCACAAATCTCACAAACTATATTATTAGCTTCTTACTTTTTCTATAGATGGATATTTAGAAAAGTCAACACGAAGCAAATCTGAAGGAGTGAATATCTACTCATTCAGTACTTTTGAAGTTGTTTCTTTCCTTTGGCTCTATTTTTAAAATAATTTGACCTTTTACACTTAGGGACTTATCTATTTGAGGTTTGTTATATGCTGTGAAGGTCTTCTTAGACTTTTGAGGTGGATGAAAGCTGAGAGTGAAGTCCAACCCAAGCTAACTGATAAGGGGAAAGAATCATAGGACTTTGAGCCAGAAAAGATTTCAAACATTGTTAGGGATAGGAATGTCAATAATGAGCTATAAGCTTGGACTTGATTTGGGGACTAAAAGAAATTAATAATAAACAAAAGGAGGTTTATTTAGTCCTAGCATAGCAAGAATATATAAGAGGATATAGTGGCACTTTAGCTTCCTTAGAACCAACTGTCTCCATTGTGTCCACTCAGCAGGGTAAGCTGTAATGATCCTTTGGTCTTCAGATATTGATTATGTCAGAAGATCCCCAGTTCCATGTGAGTGGGACTTTTTAATGTACTTAGGTGATTAGAAAGATGCATCAAGAGATGTAAAAGTATCTTTTAGGGAAAATGCATTTCTTTTTGTGGAGAAGAAGGAACTCTGGTAAATATCAGTTTTATTACAGAGATTAATTCATCCACCTTCCTCATTTTACAGATCAAGAGAAGTCCAGAAAAATTGAGTCGAGTTCCTAAAGTTGGACAGGTAGTAAGTGAAGAAATGGGATTACAACCCAGGACCTCTAACCTTAAATCCCACACTGTATCACTAATACTTTTATCACACTAAGTCAAGGTAATAAGGAAAAGAAGAAAAAAACTCAAGACACTAAAATATTTCCAAAAAAATTTTTTTAAATGTTAAAACAAAATAGAGCAATTTATTTTTTTATTTTTGCAACATAATAGGGAAATACAATTTGCATGACTTCACTGTATAATAGGCATCATATTGCTTACCTTCACATGTATAATAGTTATAATATTGCTCACCTTCTATCTTCCTCCCACCACCCCATCCCCCATCCCTTCTTCCTCTCCAATTCATATTCACTCTCATCAGATAAAGGACATAGCACTGGGAAGCTGGAGGAAAGGAGAGAATTTAGAATTCAAAATTTTAAAAAATTAATGTTAGACATTAAAAATTCATCATTTACCTGACTAGGGTAGGTTCATAGAAAAGAATAAAGACAAGATAGTTCCTGATTGTGGGAAAATATATTACCTATCTGTCTATGTATTATTATGACATTATTAAATATAATATATAGCATATATTATATATAAAGTATATACATAGAAGGCATAAAGAGATAGATATATCTTATGTTACTGATTTTATCTCTATTCTCTTGGATTAATCATATATTGATTTAAATTTTGAATGTCTATGAGAATATCTTATTTTTCTTATGAAAGATTTAGATGAAAAAAATATGGACCCTTTATGTAATTTTAGTTCTGAAATTTAAAACGGAGAAGGGGAAAAATCTTTCTATCTGAAAACTAATAAGGTACTGATAGACAGAAGTAGGTAACTCTTTTTTGCCTAGATTAACAATACAAAGGAATCTCTGGGTGCTTGTGACAATATCTGCCTCCCACCTCCCTGTCTCTCACTCCCTTCTTCCTCTCCAATTCATCTTTACTCTTCATCAGATAAAGGACATAGCACTGGGAAGTCCTGAGATGTTTCAGTACTAAAACTCCACAGCTGAGTTACAGAATAACTTTCCCCCACCCCCATTCCTCTTGGAAATGATGGGGCTATTCAAACAGGCCAAAGTCCACTGAAGGCTACAATTGGATCCATAAAGCAAAGGCTAGAGCAGGGCATTAAGGGGACACCTGGCCTAAAACTGAGGGGCCTATCCATTACAGACTGGGTCCTGGGCTCAGCTCTTCTGGCATGCAGATGCTGATGCCATAGGCTATGAGGTCTCCAGTGGCAGCTTTTGTGACTGAGCTCCCCGGCTGGTTCCTGTTTTTTGGGATCTTTCTGCCAGTGACTGTACTGCTGTTCCTTCTCATTGCTTACTTCAGGATCAAATTGATGGAGTGTAAGTGAAATATTATCCCAAAGGATGGGGGGGGGCGGGGTGGTGAGGGAGTTTAGGAGTCTTGCTCAGTGACAAGTGACATCAGGCCAAAGCAATTCACCCAGCTGAGGACAAAGGGCACCTACAATACCTATTTTGATTTGCAATTACTTTGAATTAAGCCCATTTTCAGAATATCTAGAAATTAAATGGAGCAGTTTTAGAACAGGAGATTTCTTAATGTGTTTTATGTCCTGGACACTTTTTCAGAATAACTTAAGTACCTAAAATAAAGTCCATAGAATTGCAAAAGAAACCAATTATGTTGAAATGAAGAGAAATTTTTTTACCCGCTTATCCATCAAAGTCTAAATTCCTTGAAATATATCCATGGTTCTCAGAGTTGGGTTAAGAACCCCTGTTTTAGAATATATTTCCTAAGGTGGAAGACTGTTGTAGGGATTCATTACCTGCTGAGACAAAGGAAAACAGAAAAAAAAACAAGCCATAAATCTCTAAACCTCCCAAGCTAGAAGGGAATTTTATGATTAAAACAAACACAAATCCTAGAAAATCTAAGTTATTTTTGGTCAAACCACAGGTGTGTATATCCCAGCATTGAAAATGAATATTTATCCCACTGTAATTAAGGCTGTGATTGTGATTTGGTATGCTAAGATAAAATAATAATAAAATGTAATAATAATGAATGTTGATTTATGAGATCCCAAATTTGGGAGGGACTTAAGAGACCATCTAATCTAAACCCTTAATTTTGCAAATGATAAAATTACCTTAGTTGCTAATAAGCATTGTAAGCGTTAGGGGAGAGATTGACTCACCAGGTTCTCTGATGGAAGAATTGGACCTCTTTCCATTAAAACACACTATCTCTAAAATATGGGGTCTTAATCTTATTTGTGTCATGGACCCCATTTTTAAATGCATGAAGTAAAATATATAGGATTTCAAAGGAAACCAATTATATTGAAATGAAGATGGATTTTTTTTTGTAACCAAGTTCATAGACTTCCTTTAAATCTATTCACAGGCCCCAGGATACTCTCTGTTCAAAACCTTCATTAATACAAACAAATAAATATATATGGTTGTGTGTGTATGTACATATATAATGGTTACCATTTTAGTCATAATTTGCTAACATGCAGAATTTAGGATTAGGAGGTTATCACTGTTAAAACTTCCTAATATGGGTGATCTGTCACTAAAATGTTACACTTCCTTAATCTAAATGATGTCTCCCAGTGAACAATTATATTTCTTTACATGGCATAGGAATATAAGAATTGTCTTAATTTATTATTTCTGTAAGCATAAAATATAAACTTGAAATTCAAGTCATATCAGGATATGAATAATACAGATAATTGAATCATAATTGAATATGACATTGCATATGCTCAAATATCTCCTTTGTTTTTCATTTTATTTCATCTATGCAAATAGTTATCTTGTTGAATGATCCATGCTGATGCAACCAAACTGTGCGTGATATTTGTGGTACATCCTCCTAATAGGCCTCCTAATTGGGCATCACCATTTCCAAGACCATCTTGATAGATGTTTGACCATTTAAACATTATTATCATTCAATCGTGGAGAAGAATTATGGGAAAAGGGAATAGAAAATAGAAAATACCAGTCATTTCCCCCTCAGAACCCACCAAATCAATTCAATAACTACATAGGGCAAACAGTCTCATTTCTAAGTCTCTCTTTCAGAGCTACTAAAATAGGAGCTATCATTCATGTGTAGCCCAGGATTTCTTGCATCTAGATGGCCCCAAGGAATGGTATAAAGGATGAACATGTCATAGTCAATGACAATACTTTTATCTGTCCCATATTTTTTTTTCTCTAGCTGCCTCTTTGACTAGATTAAAAAAAATACAAAAAACCCTCAGCCTCTCTGAAAACCTACCAAGCATTAAATAAGGCATACAACATGCCAAAAAAGCCTTATGGACTTCAAGGTCACCAATCTGTATGTGATGGTTAATATAGGTCAGCTAATTCAGTGTGACACCAGGGTGTTGGGGCTCAGACAGACAGGCTCTTCCTATGACACTGAATCTTAGTTTTTACTAAGAATCTAGGCAATATAATGGGAGAAAAATCCTGCAGTATAAAATACTAAAATACCATCTCTCCATGAGAATACTGTAGTTTTATTTAGATATCTACTTATTAAAAATACTCAAATCATAGCCCGTTTAGGATGTTGTGGACAATAATAAGTATTGTAAGTTGCTGATGAGAAGGAAGGAAGAAGGAAGGAAGGAAAAAAGGAAGGAAGGAAGGAAACAAGGAAGGAAGGAAGAAAACAAAGAAGAAAGGAAGGGAGGGAGGGAGGGAGGAAGGAAGGAAGGAAGGAAGGAAGGGAAGGAAAGGAAAGGAAAGAAAAAGAAAGGAAACAGGGAAGGAGATAGGGAGGGAGGAAGGGAGAAAGGGAGGAAGGGAGAAAGGGAAGGAGGATGGGAGGAAGGAAGGGAAGAAGAAAAGAAGGGAAGGGAGGAAGGGAAAGAGAAAGGGAGGGAGAGAGGGAGGAAAGGAAGGAAAGAAAAGGAAAGCAGGCTGGAGGTCTTTAAACACCAACTATAAACTTGGCATGGTGCCCATAACAACCCTGGAAATTAAGTACTATTATTATTTTCATTTTACACTTGGCAAAACTGAGGTAAAATGACCTGCTCAAGGTCACACCACTAGTAAATGTATAAAGCTAAATTTGAATTTAGGGCTTCCTAACTTCAAGCTCCAGGATCTATCCAGAATGAATGGGAAGAATATCACATAGATGCCTCTAAATAAGGGGCAGGCAAAGGGTTGAAAGATTGGAATTACTGCAACTCAGGGAAAACGGTTAGATCCGTTTCATCTCACTTCCTCGATCTCTTTGTATTTATTTATCTATCTGTTTTGTATGTATTTTTGTATTTATTGAACGGGTCAATTAATCCTGTTTGCCTCAGTTTCCTTATTTATCAAATGAGCTGGAGAAGCAAATGGCAAAGTACTCCAGTATCTTTGCCAAGATGATTCCATAATCATGAATAGTTGGATGCAACTGAAGTGACTGAAGAACAACAAAGTATTTTTAATATACCCATACACGTGTATATTGTCTGGTCCAGACAAACAGTTAATTCCCCCAAAGCAAGGAATTTTTGTTCTTTTTTGTTGTATGCCCAGCACCTCACATTTACCTATTGTAAATACTCAGTGAATGGCTAATGACTTTTTTTAGAATTCAAGATGGGTGGCAAAATGCTCAGGAAGTAATTTTTTTACTCGTTAAAGTATTTTGTCCCTTTCTTTACTATCTTTATTTTTGTTTCTCAAGAATCATTGGGTGCCTTTAGGTTTCTCCATCCCTCTTTCTTAATCAAGACTCACAAGCTTCTGCTTTTAAAGCCTTTGTCATTCTCAACAATCTAGAGCTTAACTGGATTTAGCCAGAAATTCAGCAAATTAGGGACCCCAATTCTTTCAGTAAAATAGCTTTTCATATTTTGTAGCTGAGTATATTTGCCCAAGCCAAAGTCTCCATCTATCTACCAAAACCTGACTGAGGAAAGTAACCTTTAGGTTCAGAAAAGGGGCATCTGGCAAATCAGTTAGATGCCAAGTCAAAGAGACTATCAGAATGGACTCATTTCCTCCATCTTCAACCCTTGGGACTGAGTGACATTCTATCTTATTACTGGTTTATATCTTTTCACTCTCTATGCCCTCCTCCATAAAACCACACAACTCTAATGAAATTAAAAAGGTCTTGGGATCATAGAGAGGAAGAAGGAATAATCCAGGCCATTGAGCCCAATGTGCATACTTGTCAGACCCCATTTCAAATCTGGGCTCAGCCACTCATAAGCTATGTGACTCTAAACAAGTCACTTTCAACCCTCCTTGACTCAGTTTTCTCATCTGTCAAATGAGCTGGAATAAAAAATGGCAAAGCACTCTAGTGTCTTTGCCAAGAAAATCCCAAATGGGATCACAAGAGTAGCACACAAATGAAATAACTACAAATGTACTAGGAACTGTGATAAGTGTTGGGGATACAAAAAATATCACTATTTCCTTTCAAGGAATTTCCATTCTATCAAGGAGTTTCCATCCCACTGTTGGGGATGCAGCAGAAGGGTTTTCTGATATAGGGATTAGACTAGGCAATTTTTAGGATCCGTTGCAACTTTGAGATTTTTTGGTTCTGAGGTGTTATGTTTATTATTCCAACTTTCTCCCAAAGCAAGATGAGCTCTAAGAGCCCTGACCAAATTCTTAAAATAATATCTTTATACATAGCAAAATATTGTATTAAAAATACTAGAATAAGCTGATGTTTAAGATCTATGTTTAAGGCCAGGTTCTACCCATTTGCTTCTTGTATCAGGAGAAGGAACTTTCTGAATTTCAGTCTCTTCATATATAAATGGAAGGGGTCAAGTTAAATAGTCTTTGAGCACCCTTTCACCTCCAGATTCATGGGCTTATATATATTTATATATACGTGTATATATGAAAATTGGCTGATGGAAAGGCCTTTGAAAACTCACCACTGGCATGTGGTGTGTTAGCAATAAGATAAGGGGTGTTGAGTTGGTATGATTGTAAACTATTCTCATTATGCAGTTAACAAGTAGCCTTTCCACAAGCTGAACTAGGGCTAGCTGTTCCTTCATCTGAAGGCTCTGGAAGAATACAAAGCTTTAACTGCCATTTGCTTTATGGTCCTTTTCCCGAAAGGCAAAAAGTAACAGCTTCTTCAGTCTCAGGGCAAATGAGATCATTCAGCCTAAAATAAAATATCACCAGTTTGTATCTCTATATAGCACCTTCCATTTCAGGATCTCAAACAGATGGTCAAACGTTATCTTGTTAATCTTCAAAACAGGGTTGTGACAAGTGCAATCATCCCTTTTTTGTCACTGTAAAGAGTGTGTCATAGACAGATTAGCTGGCTTGTCGAAGAAGTTGATGGCTTCGGGTGGGAGCACAAAACACAGAAGCTTTGAATTCTAACCAGAAATCAGTCTGTCTCTCTTATTTATGTATGTCCAAGTCCATCAGATCAGAGAAATGAAGCATTTGAAGATCTGATAGGAAGCATGTGAAGACAGTATAATTATTCAACATGAATCCTACCACTTCAAATCTTAGAAGCTAATGGGGCATGTAAATTTAATTAGGATACAGGGAACATTTAATTAATTTTTTTGGGGGGGTAAGAAAGTTAATTCTGTGACTTGCTGGGCTTGTCACTGTTGCTCTCACCCATCTGCCTTGCAGAATGAAGTAACGTTGGGGTTTGCAAGGCTGAGTACCTAAGAAGTCTCTGAACCAAGCCTTTCCACCAACAAATGCAAAAGCTATATTTGGTCACCCATTCTTTCTAATACTCCCAAGATTCCTGTACCTATACCCTGCTGCCACCCTTTATCCCAAAACATCTAAGATTTTGATTTTTAAATTATCAAAACACTCATTATAAAGGTTACTAAAGAATCAAAGAACTCCACAATTAGTAATCATCATCAAAGTGTGAGTATGGCGCTGGATTCAGTATTGAATAAGGTTAATACCTTTAGCAATTTACTCTCTACAGCTATAGACATATATGAATAGCTGATTTGTCACTCAGACACATGAATAAATATTAGATTTCATCAATGGAACAAGACATGAACAAATGCAAAGTTAAAATTAATACTGAATAAGTATTTCCATGAAATACTGTGGATGCTAGGGGATGGTTATTTAGTCATGTAATACATACATTCAATGACTCTTGTGACTCCATTTGCAGTTTTCTTGGCAAAGATTCTGGAGTGGTTTGTCATTTTCTTCTCCATTTCAATTTATAGATGAGGAACTGAAGCAAATAGCAATAAATAATTTGCCCAGAGTTACATAGCTAGGAAATGTCGAAAGTGGATTTGAACTCTGCTTTTCCTGACTCTAGGCCCAATGCTCTAGCTACTATGTCATCTAGCTGGTCAGGGTTAGGAGTACAAAAATATAAAAGTCCTCTGACTTGGATATCTAAATATATAATATGCCAATACAAATAAATAAAACTTGTCTCTCATAGTAGCTGAGAATCTAACTCCTAACATTGAGCAACTTACAGGGAATTAGGTTTTTAGACAAGACTTGGAGGAGGGGAGTGGGGCTGTGTCAAGCTATTTGCTAAATAGCATGTAGTTTCATCACAGGTACTCATATAATGATGAGAGCAACAAAATAAGGAACAAATTGAGTAATGGAGATCTAGTTACCAAAAATGGAGATAGATCATTTATTCCATGGTACTGTCACCATGAAATCTAAATGATCACATTCAGAATTTGGTTTCAAAGCCCTTTATCAATCTATTCCACTTAATCCATTTCTTCATCCTTCCCCTTATGCTTCTATTCTTTGTGCTTATTGTGACTTTGGAGCTTACCTAGGTCATCAGCCTTGCTCTGGTTTCTCAATTTTAATTCTATACTTGACCAGTTCAATCATGTGCTATTCCCTACACATGAATTCCTTCTGCCTTTGTCTTATTGCTACTCATATCTTGCCAAATCTGCCTTACCTTCTCTTACTCTTCTACTACCAAATAGCAATGTAAGAAGTCATAGCTGTGCTGTGCATAACAGAGCTCACTCCAAATCTATCTTACTTCTGTTCCATCATAACATACAAGTTGATCTAATTTAATTTTATTAATTAATAATTACATTTTCCAAACAGTATATTTCTCATTTTTCCCATGACTCTTTCCAATCTCTCCTACTCAGCATAAGATCTTATTTCATCCCTTATTTAAAGGCTATTTTTCTTTGGATTCCTAGCTTATAGATCAAAATCCTTGTATTCTCATTTTCCCCTCCAGTTTCTGATCAAGAGGTATTTTTGTTCCCATCACCTCCTGTTTCCTTTCTCATAAAATCCCACAAAATTTTAATTTTTCCCCATTAGATTTTTTTTTTCTGCTGCGCAAAAATATATGTACAGGCAGTAAGGTAGTACAGTGAATGAAAGAGCTGGATCTCAAGTCAGGAACACATAAATCCAAATCCAGTTTCATATACTACTCCTCTGACACTGGACAAGTCATTTAACTGCTCTCTGCTTTAGTTTCCTCATTCATAAAACTGAGATAATAATAGCATCTTCCTAATGATCCCCAAATTCCTAAACTTTTAAGGGGCTGTCACTCAGCCTAGAAACCTCTAAGATTGTGATTTTTTTAAGTTTAAATTTAAATTTTAAATTAAATTTAAATAAAATAAAATTAATTAATTAAATTTAAATTTAAATAAGAAATTAAGCACTTGTTTAAAGATTAGTAAATAATCAAGGGTAAAATGGAGCAGAGCAAGCACTCAGCTGAGCCCATCCAACAGTACTCTCCAAAAACCTCTCAAATCCAGTTCTGGAGTGGCAGGGCCAATAGAAGGTCAGAATGGGACATTCTTCCAGCTCCAAACGATTTAGAATTCAAAAAGATCTGTGACATGGGGCTGGAGACTGGCCTGGAGTTCCCATGGATAAAATATCAGGGGTAGGACTAGGTAGTGGTGGCAGAAGTAGTAGCAGCTTCAAGAGCTCCCAAGTCAGAGATGGTAATGGGACTTGGAAACTGGTCAAAAACAGACAATAGGGGACTCCCGTGCTAGTCCTGGATGTAAGACCAGATGCTATTTGGCAACTCCATTGCCTTTATCCACTTTTGAATCATGGTTCAAGAACAAGGCTATTATGGATTTGTGAAAAAAAAAATGTTTCTATCCTCTACCATAA
This sequence comes from Myrmecobius fasciatus, assembly GCA_023553655.1. Lineage (NCBI taxonomy): Eukaryota > Metazoa > Chordata > Mammalia > Dasyuromorphia > Myrmecobiidae > Myrmecobius > Myrmecobius fasciatus. Next base: position 35,175 of record JAJPUD010000851.1, on the reverse strand, counting down.
TGATTTCTAAAAGAAAATGATAATGGAAATCTCATATAGAATCCAACTATCCAACCTAAGACCAATCCCCATGGAGAAAATCACAAAAATGTGCTGATTGCATTCACTACAAATTTATGTTAAATAACTTCAACTGGGTCCTCACTGCTGCAAGATAATCTTTTTACACTTCCCTAATTAACCCACTATACTATTGACTACAGCAGCTTTCCTAAATCTTTTTATCCATCCTCAACCTTCTCATGTCTCCATTTTTCCCAACCCTCTCAGATGAGAAATTTGTCTCATGTTTTTCTATCTTCATCTCATATCACCCAGATACTTTCTGCCAATGTCCCCTCTTTTACCCTGCTTTCCATAATGAGATTGTCCTTCTTATCAAGGCAAACTCCTTTAAATGTCTCATAGACATCTTAAAGTCAGCATGTTTAAAACTGTCAAAAACTGAACTTGTTATCTTTCCCCCAAAACTCTTCCCTTTTTCTAATTTTCCTCTTACTACTGAGAACACTATTTTCCCATTCACTAAGGCTGATTTTACTTTTATATGTATTTTGTTGACAAATATACACAATACCTAAAAAAATATGCACACACATGTGTATATATGTATGTGTAGCACACTATCAAATAGTATCTAGCACTATGATACGATGTACCATATTAAATAGGTACATATGCTAATACAGGAAACACTATATTGATATTAAATATGAAAACTATTAGATAAAACATGGAAAAGATTATACATATTCTTTTGTACTGTTCTCTGATATATGACAATGCATATAAGTCATGTTTCCATGACAAAGTTCTCCATAGACAAAAGCTATATTTTCTTCTTCCATCTTCCTGACAGCATTTAGCACAAAGTTGGTTGGTTATAAAATGACTACTAGAAAAAGATTTGTTGATGTCTTTAGACTTTGTCTGATTACTATCTTGTCCCTTTACATCCCATTCTATTTCCTACCATTGTGCCTTTGCCTAAATTGCCTAGACTTTGAATCCCTTAGCATTTATACTTCTGCTTTGTGCTACACCATCTCATAATTCCTTATCTGTTGCCTTGAAATCCATTAATCACTCAATAAACATTTATTAAATGCCCAGTATGTATCAGGTACTATGTTAAGTTCTAAGAATAAGTTTGCAAAGGACAGAATAACAGAGATGAAAAAATCTTTAAATATATTGTTGAATTTCTTCATTTTAATAGCAGAAGAACAAGATTAAATGATTGATTAGGCTGTTTTTTTTATCCTTGAGTTCAAAGCTCTTTTCATTTCTCCAGCTACTTCATTCAATCAGTTACCAATCTCTAATAGGATCATAAAATAATAGATTTAAAACTGTTCAGGACTTGAGGGCAGGGCTGGTTTATTTTTTATTCTTTATTGGAGCTTAGCCCCTTGTAAAATTGAGCAAAATCATTAAGTTGAAATGAATTGAACAACCTCTGAGTCCTAGGAGATTATAAGAAAGGTGGGAGTGAGCAAGTGGTTCTATGACTTGCTTGAAGATGAATCAATTTTAATCTGCTAATGAGAAGATGAGATTTCACAGTGAGGTGCCTTTTCTGATGTGTTTTACAGAGCTTTTGTGTCTGGAAATTAAAATTTTGATGCTGCATTACCCTTTCCTCCTTTTTTAGTCCCCAAGGTCTAGATTGGTGATTTCATGTGCAAACTAAGATGACTTCAGACTTCTTGTATTTATAAAATCAATGAACCACAGAATGTCAAAGAGGGCAGCAAAAGACGTTAAAATTATCCTTGGAGTCACCCTGTTTCCTCTCTGCTGTCTCTCATCCCTCATCCTACCCAACCTCCAATCCATCAGTAGGTCTTAACAACATCTCTCCATTTATGCAAATTCTACCCCAGTCCTGGCCTCCATCATCTTGCTTAAAAAAAAAAAATTACAACTATTCATAATATCACTGCCTTATTTGATCAAAGCAAAACATAAAAAGAAAAACTAAAACCCTTATCATAAACATGCATAATCCAGCAAAATAAATTCCCATA
>JAJPUD010000851.1:0-22692 GCA_023553655.1 Myrmecobius fasciatus | reverse complement strand
GTGTTCCAAATCTGTGGACTTGCCCACCTCTACAAAGGGAAGAGAGTAGGTGTCTTCTCACTTTTTTTTTTTTTGGCTCTATGCTCATTTTTGTCATTTTGCAGCATTCTCTTTTCATTTTGTGTTCCTGGTTGTTGATTTGCATAATTATAGTCATTGCATTTAGTTGGTGGTAGTGGGTTGTTAGTTTTTTTTTTTTAGCCCATTTTACTTTACTATGCTTTAATTCATGTAAATCTTTCCATGCTTTTCTGTATTCATCAAAGTTTCTATATTAATATTCTATTATATTTATGTGCCACATTTTGTTTAGTCAAATGCTGGATGTCTACTTTTTTTCCAGTATTTTGCTTCAAAAAAATAAATGCTGCTATAAGTATTTTGATGTATTATGGAGTTTCTCCTTAGTAATGACTTCCTTAGGATATATGCCTAGTAGAAAACTCTCCAGGCAATTTCAAATTTTTAGATAATTGCAGCTTTCACTTATTGATAAATCAACAATGTCCTCCTACACCTATCTTTCCACAACTCTTCCAACACTGACTAATCCCATCATTTGTCATCTTTGTCAATTTACTGGGTGTTGGTTTGGTTGATCAAAACATCAGTTTGATTTGAATTTATTATTGGTGATTTGGAAACTTCTTTCTTATGGTTGCAATTTTTTTGAGAACTGCTTGACTCTAACCTTTAGCCATTTATTTATCGGGGAATGACATACAAATACAGATTAAAAAATTGCCTACATATGTTGGATACAAAATCCTTGCTTGAAAAATTTGATATAAAGATTTCCTCCCCCATTTAATAGCAGTTAAATACAATGCAATAATTTTCAATGATTTTGTGCAGAAACATTTCAATTGATCAGGTAATCAAAATTATTATTATTCTCATTCTTGATTTGTTAAGACAGTATCTTCTGCTGATAATTATGAGTTACATAATTGAATTTTCTAATTTTTTAAAAAATGGTATCTTGAATACTAAGGTCATGATTCCATTTTAAAGTTATTGTACAATATGGTATATGATTATTACATAAGCCCAATTTCTACTAGAATACTTTATAGTTTTCCCAAATATTCTTATCAAAATAAAGAATTGTTTTCCAAATCATATTTTGGGGTTTATAGAATTTCTGGATTATTGAACATTATTTCTGATTCTCTCTTGTCTGTTCTATTTCATTGATCTGTTCTATTTCTTAACCAATATCAAATGGTTTTGGTAACTATTTTATAAATATAATTTAAAGCCTAGACATGCTAGTCTCTTTTGTTCTTACTTTGTTCATTATTTGCCCGGATATTCTATTTTTTGTTTCTCCAAGTGAATTTTGCTAACCATTTAGTTCTACAAAATACAAATTTGTGGTTTGGCTGGTATAATATAAACTTTGGTAGCATTTTCATTTTTATTGTATTGATACATTAAGCCAAGAGTGCTGAATAGTCGTTCATCTATTTAAATTGTTCCTTATTTCTTTGTGATTGAGTCCATATAAGTATTTTATGTTCTTTGGTAGGTTGATCTCCAAATATTTTCTGCATTTTGCATTTATTTTGAATGGGATTATCCTATGATTGCATCTTGGATTTTGTATTTAGAAATACTGTTGATTTTGATGGTCTATTTTTATAAACAACAACATTGCTAAGTTATTCTTTTCATTGATATTTTTGTTTATTCTTTAGGTTTTTCTAAGTATGCCACCATATCAGTAGCAAATAGGAATGGTGTTATATCCTCTATCTACATTTATTCTTAATTTCCTTTTCTTGTCTTACTTCTACTAACATTTCTAAAACTGTCAAATTATAGTAGGAAATATATACCTTTGCTTTATTTTTGCATTTATTAGGAAGAATTATAGTATATTCACAATTCATATAATGCTTGCTTTTGGTGTTAGATACTTTTGATATTTTAAAAAGATCCAGTAACCATCTCTAGGGTGGGAGAGAGGGAAGAAAAGAAAAAAGAAATTTATATGAAAATTTTGTTGTATAGTTGAAATGAACATCAAGAAAAAAAAAAAAAAAACTATTCCACTACTATGAACTTTCTCAGATCTATGCTATTTTTCAAAAAAGTGATATTTTAGAAATATGAATAGTTAAAAAAAACTCAATTCTGGGTGAGTCATTTTCTGGTTCATTTGACCTCTAAATATCTTGATCTCTAAAATATCACTCAAAAAAATTGTATTCAGTTCCTACTAAGTGCCAGGCATTGCGCTAGGTACCAGAGATACATAGATAAAAATCAATGACCTTACATTTTATTGAGAGGAAAATGTAAACCAAAAATGAGATAATTTTAGGAGGTCCTAGTAGTTGGAAGGAATTAGGAAATTAGGCAGGATATGGTAAGGACTGTTAGATTTGAACTTTGAAGAAAGCTAGAGATTCAAACAATCATTTTATGAACTGTCATACAGCTAGGAAATGATAGATCATTGTACACAAAGAATAGTAAGAAGGCAAGTTTAGCCAAGCCATAGAGTATATGAAAGGAAATAATGTAAAATTGAAAGAGTTATGCCTCTATGAGAATATACCTAAAGACAGGGTTCCTTTTTTATGGCTAATTTGCCAGCTTTTTGTTTTGTTTTGTTTTGAATGAATTGATTTCTTCCCACAGTATGTGACAAAATATACTTCAGGCCAGTTACCATTTTGGAGTTCATCTTTCTCAGCTCCTATGGCAAACCTAAATCTTATTACTATTACTTAGAAGCTTCAAGTTCACGAAAAGGATAGATAAATCTTTAATTTTAATGAATTCAAGGCTATAGGAAATTAAACCAGGGTGTGATACCCAAAACATTTACTTATTATTCATCAAAAAGCTGTACATCTTTATTTTATATCTATTAGTCCGGCCAGGTTGAGACCTTCAGCCTTTTCTAGGTGTAATTTAGAAGGCATTAAAGGTTAAAGATAGAGGCTTATGCTCAGGAAATAAAGTAATCCTAATTTAACTCTGTAAGGTTTTGACAGAACAAGACATCAAGAAAGGTAGTGATCTTATTTATAATAAAACTGCCGGAAAGGGCCTTGAAAACTAATAATCGGATGCCTTAAACTTCAATGTCAGATTTTACTAGGATGTTCATATTGCCTCCTCAAAGCTCCCACTGCTTTCTGCCATCATCATTAATGCTGTAATGCTAACAGGATTGTGAGTGATCATCAGAATTCATACAATGGTATTTTCTTTATTCCTTATCTGAATGCTTAGAAATTGACAAAACCAAAAAGATCATTTCACTTGAAAAGAAAACATTACTTAGATGAGTATACAAGAAGTTTTCTAATTTTATAAAGCTCCCAGAAGTTACTTCAGGGAGCAAAGCGCCTAATCTCTAATCTCCTCATGAGAGTAGTATGTTATAGTGGAAGAATATTTCTTAATTAAAAGGAGTTGAAAGTACTAAGTTTTGCATTTGGTCACTTAATGTAGCAGTTTAAATGTCAGAGCAGATTCAGTGCTGGACCTGGAGTCACAAAGAACTGAGTTCAAATCTAGTCTAAGATATTTAATAGCCTTATGTTCTGGACAAGGTAAAACGTAAAATGAGAGCAATAATAACATCTACTTCACAGGGTTGTTATATAGTAAAATAATAAATTGAGAATGTAGCTACAACTTAGCTCTTTCTATTTAAATACTTGCTAGTATTATGTCTACAAGTCTGGTTTCATCATTTGTAAAATGAGCATAAAAAATACTTAGAGAATCATTTGTGAGGAAAGCATTTTGTAAATTGTAAAGTTGTTACCATTTTGGGTACCTAGGTGACAGTAGATGGAGCTCCTGGTGGAGAGCAGGAAGACAACTTCCTCAGTTGAAATCAGACACTTTCTAGTATGTAACCCTGGGCAAGTCAACACTATTTGCCCCAGTTTTCTCATCTGTAAAATGACTTTGTCAAGAAAACCCCCAAAGGGGTCACAGAGTCAGAAATGAAACACACTGAACACACATTACTATTTTAACAGCCAAGAAATCAATCATATGACTTTCTTAAGTGATTATTATAGAAGAAACTAATTTCATGTCTGGTTTACTGGGCTCAGTTAAACCACAATGCCCATGAAGTCATAGATTCCCTTTTGTTGTTGTTTTTGCCCTGAAGCAATTGGGATTAAGTGACTTGCCCAGGGTGACACAGCTAGGAGGTGTTAAATGTCTGAGACCAGATTTGAACTGAGGTCCTCCTGACTTCAGGGCTGGTGCTCTATCCACTGCACCACCTAGTTGCCCCTGAAGTGATGGATTCTAAATTATGTTTTCCATGAGCTTTGTCCTTTGGCCATAGACAATAATCCTAAAGTGAAATAGATATCTGGTGTGTATGTGTGTGTGTCTTTCAAAGTGTGTGTAAATTAAATTTAGAGATTATTTAAAGTTTCCAAAGCACTTTTATATAAACCACTTTTACTCCTGGTATTATTTATCCCCATTTCACAGCCTTATCAAAGCTTGCAGGTCAAATGACTTGTTTATGGTTGAACACTCAATAAGGAAGTATCAGATGTGAACTCTGAACTTTCAGACATCCAAGTCAGCATTCTACTCTGCTCCTTTGGATCAGTTCAAATCTGTGCCTTCCTACTGTAGAAACATTTCAAAAGTGCAATCAGTCCCACTGACATTGGGCCATTATCAACATTTTCACATATGTAAATGATATGCTACATTATATCAAAGTGGTGGAATGCAAAGTTCAAAAAATCAATACACTAACTTCTTTTGATATGAACTTAGTATTTCATTGAATTTTTTTAAATAGGAAAATGGAAGATTGGCCAAAAACCCCTAAGCAATTGGCTGCTGACAACAAAAAATTGTTATGAAAAAAGAAATATAGAGTTCTCATGCATTTAATTAAATACTAGTTGATTGTGTCTTCAGAAATATTAGGCCATATCACAAGTACATTCTAAAGCTATTCATAATAATGAAAACCAAACCACAGAGACTAAGTATTTTGCATCATTTTATCTTTCAGGCTATGAAAAACATAGATATCCCTGTCTTTCTCTGACATTTTAAGAATCAAATGAAATAAAAAAGCTTAATGATGTGACCTCTTATCAACATCATGGAGAGGGAACAAGGGACCCAGCAAAAAGATCACTAGATCTTAAGTTATATGATGTCAGTTTAAACCTACTACCTATGTAAGCAAACTTCTTAATACCTTGAATAAATTTCTTACTCCCTTCTTCAGTCCCTTCTGGACATCAGCTCATCCATAAAATAAGGAGCAGAGTTAAGGTCATTTAGCTCTAAACCCATCATCAACACTGCTTTTGATTAATATTTTCATAAATGATTTCACATTAAGGTTAACTACTTTGATTTCATTGTTTGAGCTTATTGGAGACATAAAAGTTAGGCTTATATAGTATAAAGTATAAGTTTTAATATAAGCAGGTTCACTTCAGGTCAATGAAATAAACACTTGTGGTAGAACCCAAGAGAAGTTTTATGTTATGTTGTGCTTTGTTTTTACAAATATTTCCATAAGTGGCAGTCTTTTAGAAGTATATTTATATAATGACTTTAAGTTTCATCATATTTTCCAAGTCTGGTAAATCTGAAATTAGATTCTTGGGGAAATATTTTTTATTAAAGCTTTTTATTTGCAAAATATATGCATGGGTAATTTTTCATCACTGACCCTTGCAAAGCTTTCTATTACAAATTTTTCCCTCCTTCCCCCCCACCCCTCCCCTAGATGGCAGGAAGTCTAATACATGTTAATTATGTTAAAATACTTGACAAATCAAACGTGTATACATATTTATAATTATCTTGCTGTACAAGAAAATCGGATCTATAAAAAAAATCTGAGAAGGAAAACATAATGTAAGCAAATCAATAGAGAGCATGAAAATGCTATGTTGTAGTCCATATCTCATGTCCCTCTCTCTGGGTGTATATGGCTTTCTTTGCTGAACAATTGGAACTGGTTTGAAACATTTCATTGCTGAAGAGAGCCATGTCCATCAGAATTGATCATCATATAGTCTTGTTGTTGCCATGTATAATGATCTCTTGGTTCTGTTCATTTCACTCAGCATCAGTTCATGCAAGTCTCTCCAGGCCTCTCTGAAATCGTCCTGCTGGTCGTTTCTTACAGAGCAATAATATTCCATAACATTCATATACTATAATTTATTCAGCCACTCTCCAATTGATGGGCATCCCTTCAGTTTCCAGTTTCTAGCCACTACAAAAAGGGCTGCCACAAACATTCTTGCACATGTGGGGCCCTTTCCCTCCTCTAAGATCTCTTTGGGATATAGGCCCAGTAGAAACACTGCTGGGTCAAAGGGTATGCACAGTTTGATAACTTTTTGAGCATAGCTCCAAATTGCTCTCCAGAATGGTTGGATCCGTTCACAGTTCCACCAACAATGTATTAGTGTCCCAGCCCTAACACATCCCCTCCAACATTCATCGTTATCTTTTCCTGTCATTTTAGCCAATCTGACAGGTGTGTAGTGGTATCTCAGAGTTGTCTTAATTTGCATTTCTCTGATCAATAGTGATTTGGAGCAACTTTTCATATGACTAGAGATGGTTTTAATTTAATCATCTGAAAATTGTCTGTTCATATCCTTTGACCATTTATCAACTGGAGAGTGGCTTGCATTCTTATAAATTTGAGTCAATTCTCTCTATATTTTAGAAATGAGGCCTTTATCAGAACCTTTAAATGTAAAAAATGTTTTCCCAGCTTATTGTTTCCCTTGTAATTTTGTCTGCATTAGTTTTGTTTGTACACAAAACTTTTTAACTTAATATAATCAAAATTAACTATTTTGTGATCAATAATGATCTCACTTCTTTTTTGGCCACAAATTCCTTCCTTCTCCACAGATCTGAGAGGTAAACTATCCTATAATCTTCTAATTTGTTTATGATGTCATTCTTTATGCCTAAATCATGAACCCATTTTGACCTTATCTGGTATACAATGTTAGGTGTGGGTCAATGCCTAGTTTCTGCCATACTAGTTTCCAATTTTCCTAGCAGTTTTTGTTGAATAGTGAATTCTTTTCTCTTGGGAAAAAATTTTAAGAGGCTTTTTTTAATGACTTTAAACTCAAAGAAAATTAAGGAAATATTTTGCTATAGGCAGTTAGGTGACACCAGGAAGACCCAAATTTATATCAAGCCTCAAGATACTTATTAGCTGTCTGACACTGAGAAGTGAGCTTGTCGTCTGTAAAATGAGTACAACAGCATCTCCCTCCCAGAATTCCTCCCATCCTTGTATCTGAGGATACAATAAGATATCTGTAAAGCATTATGTACTACTACCACTATTACTACCACCACCACCACCATTATAAAATCTCCCAAGTACATAAGGAATAATTATTTAGTAAAAATCGACACATTTGATGCACTGCACAGTGATGCAAAATATCTAAACTTACCTTAAATAATGATGGAAAAGAGTAATGGAACATTACAATGAAATTTTTCCCATATTTTATCATATTAAAAGTTACTCAGTCTTTTAAATCCGAAGTAAATTAATTGCTTCTAATAAAACAAACAAACAAACAAAACTTGAGGGATACCTTTACCCTTTAGTATCTCTGTGAGAATCTGTCTAAAAGAATCAAGCCATACAACATAGGAAGGAGGATGAAGCTGAGAAATTATTCTCAATGAGAATAAGGAATGAAAAGAAAATATCTGTGGTGAACCTACCACTTTTCACATGATCCACTGTGAAATGGCTTAGTATAACAATCTATTATGGAGTAACTAGTCAGTTGATCCCCTGTCCTACATGATGATCACTGGAAATCGTTTCAAAGGAATAAAAGGAAAGTTATTGAAGGATTCAGTAATAGAGTTCTTCCTGAAAGGAGAGCACCAGTTTATTGAAGCAAGTGAAAATTAATATGGATTAATTAACCAAACAATTAATTTTGGCAATCAAAGTAGCAGTTATAAGTTTTGGTTTATATGAAAATAGTAGTGATTTGATAAAATCATTACAAGCCCTAGAAGATAAATTTTCAGGGGAGATGATAAAAAAACACCAACTTTTTCCTTTCCAAACATTTTAGATTAAGAGAGATGACAAATTTAGAGAATAAACAAATTTTATTTTATAACAGTATTATAGAAAGCAAAATATCACCTTAATACAATTTCAAGCTGCTATATAAATCTAATCTGGCATTGTAACTACAGACAGAGTCAACAGCCAAAACCAAAACAAAACAAAATAACAACAACAAAAAATAAAATGAAATTTCAACACAGTTAATCCTAAGTCCCCTTTCTGGTGTCCCTGGTGACAGCTTCAAATGGTGTAGCTTTCTTATTCACCACAATAAAACCACCCTAGCACCCGTCCCTTTCTCTTAGCATCCTTTAAAACCTGCATGAATCATCAGACACTATCTGAAACATATCTACCTTCTCAGCAACAAAAGAGGGTCAGTTTTTTTTTTAAACATGTAGACAATGAATGAGGTTTAATAAAAAGCAAGCATTCTACAGGAGGGTGCAAATAATGGAAGATTTTGAAATTTGGACTTGTTAAGAGAAAAGCACTAAGGTTTTAAGCTGCCTATATCTTTTAACAGGAGGGAAGAAATATCTCTTCTTCCTTCTCTCCTCTTCTGGAATGTTTCAAGAGACTGATAGTCTGAGAACCAGCTAAGAATTATCTGCACTGGTATACAACAAGGTTTCAAAGAACAGTGCTCATGGGCCTCCTTCATAACTCTCTCATCTGGAGAATCTGTCCCTTACTTTCCAATGAAAGTAAAGAGCATTTGGAATGAAAGAGTTAAGAGGGCTCAATATAAAATATATCTCAAGAGAAATTCTCAAACATGACCAAATTTTTTCAAAATGTAGGAAATTAAAAAAAAACCCTACTTGGTAATATTATCTTAGGCAGTATATTGACCTCAATCTGAAAAATCTGTAAATTATTCCAGTAAGATTTCAATTGAGAAGAGTTGGGGGGAAATCCCCTATCTAAATTAGTCAAAGATTTTTCTTTTTTTTGTACAACAGCACCTGTTCAAGTGAACAGCACCTGACAGCTGAGGCTGGCTTTGTTCACTATCATTTGATCAGAAAGCAGGCATAATTAGCAGGTAGTTGTACACAAAGTCAAAGACAAATCCTAAACTTTGAAAAATAAAAATAAAATAAAAACTAAGAATATTAGGAAGTGGTTATACAAAATAAAAAAGATAATAATAATAATTAATATGTCAGGAAACAGTATAGACCAGAGATGTTAAGGTAAGGTTTGGTGTTGGCATTTTAATCTTCAGGTGCCTGGTCATTATTACCGCTTGTGGTCTAAATTCATTGGAGTAGTGGTGTGGCATCAAGACTAGGAGTGGTCAAAAATTCTTCATGTTCACAGAGTTGAATGTAATTTGAAAAGAGCATTTCTGGAAAAGAAGACAGAGGCAAATTTTATCCAATTTTATTCAGGATACAAAGGCATCAACACATCAAATTTCAATGTTAAAGAAACAACTTTTTAAAAAATGCAATTATTTGGGCATCTATTTAATTAGTACTGTTCTAGAACACTACGACTATAAAATCAACAATGAAATATAACCCCTCTGATCCCCAAAGGCTTATTTTTTAGAGAGATAATATCTTAATACTCAAAATAATCAGCAAACTTCAATAGAGTATGTCTTAATGCTTTTAGACTACTTGGCAAAGTAATTTATTAGGTATTCAGAGAGTGGAATCATTAGAAAAGGTCTATGAAGAAGTTAATGTTTAATCTGAATTTTGAAGGATGAGTAGGACTTTCCCAGATGAAGATGAATGGGGAAAACAGTGGTAATAAATGTTCAATAGCAAAAACATACTTATTGAGGGTATGATGGACAAGAAGTAGAACCATGTTGTTATTGGGCTATTGTTTTTTTGTTTGTTTGTTTTGGTGGGGAAGAGGTGCAGTGGGGGTTTGGCTTATGATTTCTTTGGCACAGAGAACTCTTAGATAAGGAAACTTTCCCTAATGTGGGTAAGTAATTCAGTTCTACAATTTAATCTTAGATAATTGCCTGGAGGTACCACGAAGTCAAATAATTTGTCCAAAATTATATATATGTAGGTGAGGTATATGAAGGAGCCCCCTGAACTTGTTTTCTTGAGTTGCCCTGTTTTCTAGAGATGAAGCTTCCTTAAAGCTAACCTTTTTTTTTTTTTTTTTTTTGCTTTTTTTGCTGAGGCAATTGAGGTGAAGTGACTTGCCCAGGGTCACACAGCTAGGGAATGTTGAGTGACTCAGGTCCTCCTGACTTCAGGGCTGGTGCTCTATCCACTGCACCACCTAGCTGCCCCTAACCTTTTTTTTAAAACATTATTTTTTCAATAATTGAACTCTGTGTGTCCTTGAAGCCAAGGCAGCTACAAACTGACTCGTCAGTTTAGCCTAGACTAATAATAAACTATTTGTACAGCTATGAGACCCTTTCAAAGAAGTAGAACTTCCTTCCTCCAAGGGTCCAACGTTCTCAAAGTCCTCCTGCTCCATTACATCCCCTTATGTCACTCCCTTTTGGGCAGGTAGACTGTCCTCCACTCCTTCCACAAGACCTTCCTATTTCCCTGTAACCCACTTTGTACTCTAAGAGGGAACCAAGCAGGTATGTTTTTGTTTTCTCTTGTAATTAAATAAATTACTACTTAAGTCTTTTGGAATCGTTACTGTTTGGTTGATAGGAAGGACTTGAAGCCAACTTTTTCCAAATTCCAAAATGAGCTCTCCTTAAAAAGGTATATGAAAAATTCAGACTTTGTCTGAAAAACTCATACATATAGTATGCACTTAACAAATGTTTTAACTGTATCTTTATAATCAAACAGGAACAACTAGAGAATATGAAGACCAGTTATGAATTTTTTTTCCAGCTGGGCCAATGAGAAGGTCCTGGGGCAGTAGAAATTGAAAAGGAGCACATCTGAGAAGCACTTCAACAAAATAACTATAACTTGGTGATTAAATATGAAAAATATGAAAATTCAGGACAAGGAAGAAACTAAAATAATTCCACGGTATTATATCTGGGATTCAGAAAGACAAGTCAGTGGGAATGCTTTCCTAGTAACTAGGGTAGATTTGAAAAGGGAAGAATACCTTGTTTTAATCTGGTACATACTTTTAGATGATACTAGGGAATCAAAATAGAAAGTGTAGTCAAAGTGGTATTTTTACTTTTTGCAAAAGTACAAAGTAGCATTTTATTCTCTAAGCTTGCCCAGTTGGTCAGTGTAAATATTGGACTGTCTTTGGTGGGCATCTAGGTGATGCAGTGGACAGAATATTGGAATCAAAAAGACTGATCTTCCTGAGTTCAAATCTGGCCCCAGACACTTCCTAGTTGTGTGACCCCAGGCAAGTCATTTAAGTCTATTTACCTCAGTTTCCTTATTTATAAAATGAGATGGAGAAGGAAACATATCTTTGCCAAGAAAATCTCAGATATAGTTACAAAGAGTGGAATATGAATAAAAAAGACAAAATAACAGCAAGGCTTGGATATGAGAAGTAATTGTGATCATGAAATTAGATGAAATGCACAGAAGAAAAAATAAATGCTAAAACTTAACCAATATGAGGTTTGTGTTTATAGTTGTAGAAGTTATCTTGGTTTCTCAAATGTTAGCGTACTTACATTATTAAGTAAAATATTTTGTTGAATATAATTAAATATGAATGGTGTCAGTATACAGCTCTTGGTCTCTTCATAGACAGAAGAAAATAAAGTTTAGATAAACACACACTCCCAAACTAGAGAAGCAGCTTTATTTCCTAAGGAATTCTTATTACAAATATGCATTTCTACAGCACCATATGCTGCAAAGCTTGCTCTGAGTACGTCAGTAAACAAGGCACTAAGAAGAAAGTACAGACTTTTAACAGGCTTAAAAATCTATTATGCCCTTTTCAGATCATGATGCAATAAAAATCACATGCAATATAAGGCCAGGAGAAAATAAACCAAAAGGTAATTGGAAATTAAATAATCTAATCCTGAAGAATGAATGGGTGAAAGAGCAAATCACAGACACAATCAATAATTTCATCCAGGAGAATGACAATAAGGAGACAACATACCAAAATTTGTGGGATACGGCCAAAGCGGTTATAAGGGGCAATTTTATATCTTTAGATGCTTACTTGCATAAAATAGAGAAAGAAAAGATCAATGAATTGGGCTTATTATTAAAAAAAACTAGAAAAAGAACAAATTAAAAACCCTCAATTAAATACCAAATTGGAAATTCTAAAAGTAAAAGGAGAAATTAATAAAATTGAAAATAAGAAAACTATTGAGTTAATAAATAAAACTAAGAGTTAGTTCTATGAAAAAACCAACAAAATAGATAAGCCTTTAGTTAATTTGATAAGAAAAAGGAAAGAGGAAAATCAAATTGTTAGTCTCAAGAATGATAAGGGAGAACTTTCCTCCAATGAAGAGGAAATTAAAGCAATAATTAGGAGTTACTTTGCCCAACTTTATGCCAGTAAGTTTGATAATCTAAATGAAATGGAGGAATATCTACAAAAATATAGATTGCCGAGGTTAACAGAAGAGGATATAAATTATTTAAATAGTCCCATATTAGAAAAAGAAATAGAACAAGCCATTAACCAACTCCCTAAGAAAAAATCTCCAGGGCCAGATGGATTTACATGTGAATTCTACCAAACATTCAAAGAACAATTGATTACAATACTACACAAACTATTTGAGAAATTAGGGACAGAAGGTGTACAACCAGAATCCTTCTATGAGACCGATATGGTGCTGATAGCTAAACCAGGTAGGGTAAAAACAGAGAAAGAAAACTATAGACCAATTTCCCTAATGAATATTGATGCAAAAATTTTAAATAAGATATTAGCACTGAGATTACAGAAAGTCATCCCCAGGATAGGATTTATACCAGGGATGCAGGGCTGGTTCAATATTAGGAAAACTATCAGCATAATTAATTATATTAATAACCAAATTAACAAAAACCATATGATTATCTCAATAGATGCAGAAAAAGCCTTTGACAAAATCCAACACCCTTTCCTATTAAAAACACTAGAGAGTATAGGAATAAATGGGCTTTTCCTTAAAATGATCAGGAGCATCTATTTAAAACCATGAGCAAGCATCATATGTAATGGAGACAAACTAAACCCATTCCCAATCAGATCAGGAGTGAAACAAGGCTGCCCACTGTCACCATTACTATTTAATATTGTATTAGAAATGTTAGCTTTAGCAATAAGAGAAGAAAAAGAGATAAAAGGAATCAGAGTAGGTAATGAAGAAACCAAATTATCACTCTTTGCAGATGACATGATGGTATACTTAGAGAACCCTAGAGACTCAACTAAAAAACTACTAGAAACAATTCACAACTTTAGCAAAGTTGCAGGATTCAAAATTAATCCACATAAATCATCAGCATTTTTATATATTACCAACAAAGTTCAGCAGCAGGAGATACAAAAAGAAATTCCATTCCAAATAGCAGATGATAGGATAAAATATTTGGGAATCTATCTGCCAAGGAAAAGTCAGAAACTATACGAACTAAATTACAAAACACTTTCCACACAAATAAAATCAGACCTAATCAATTGGAAAAATATTAAGTGCTCATGGGTAGGCAGAGCAAACATAATAAAAATGACAATACTACCCAAACTAATCTACTTATTTAGTGCCATACCAATCAAACTCCCAAGAAATTATTTTACATATCTAGAAAAAATAGTAGCAAAGTTCATTTGGAAGAACAAAAGGTCAAGGATGTCAAGGGGATTAATGAAAAAAAAGGCAGATGAAGGTGGCCGTGCTGTACCAGATCTAAAACTATATTATAAAGCAGCGGTCATCAAAACCGTTTGGTACTAGCTAAGAAATAGAGCAGTTGATCAGTGGCACAGGATAGGTTATCAGGACAACCTAGGCATTAACCTTAACAATCTAGTGTTCGATAAACCCAAAGAACACAGCTTTGGGGATAAATACTCACTATTTGGCAAAAATTGCTGGGAAAATTGGAAACTAGTGTGGAAGAAATTAGGGCTTGACCCATACCTAACACCATATACCAAGATAAGATCTAAATGGGTTCATGATCTAGATATAAAGAGGGACTTTGTAAGCAAGTTAGAGGAACGTAATATAGTTTATCTCTCAGACCTGTGGAGATGGAATAAATTTATGTCCAAAGAAGACCTGGAACTCCTAATTGAACACCAGATGGATAATTTTGATTACATTAAGTTAAAAAGTCTCTGTACAAACAAAACAAATGCAGACAAGATTAGGAGGGAAGCATCAAATTGGGAAATCATCTTTACATTTAAGGGTTCTGATAAAGGTCTCATTTCTAAAATTTATAGAGAATTGTCTCATATATATAAGAATTCAAGCCACTCTTCAATAGATAAGTGGTCAAGGGATATGAACAGACAATTTTCAGGTGATGAAATTAAAACCATCTGTATTCATATGAAAAGTTGCTCCAAATCACTATTGATCAGAGAAATGCAAATTAAGACAACTCTGAGGTACCACTACACCCCTGTCAGATTGGCTAAAATGACAGGAAAAGATAACGATGAATGTTGGAGGGGATGTGGGAAAACTGGAGGTATGCTCAAAAAGTTGTCAAACTGTGCATACCCTTTGACCCAGCAGTGTTTCTACTGGGCCTATATCCCAAAGAGATCTTAGAGGAGGGAAAGGGCCCCACATATGCAAGAATGTTTGTGGCAGCCCTTTTTGTAGTGGCTAGAAACTGGAAACTGGAGGGATGCCCATCAATTGGAGAGTGGCTGAATAAATTATGGTATATGAATGTTATGGAATATTATTGCTCTGTAAGAAACGACCAGCAGGACGATTTCAGAGAGGCCTGGAGAGACTTGCATGAACTGATGCTGAGTGAAACGAGCAGAACCAGGAGATCATCATACACAGCAACAACAGTATTACATGATGATCAATTCTGATGGACATGGTTCTCTGCAACAAAGAATTGTCTCAAACCAGTTCCAATTGTTCACTGAAGAAAACCATATACACCCAGAGACAGGGAAATGAAATATGGACCACAACATAACATTTTCATAATCTCTATTTTTTTTCCTTGTAGATAGGATTTTTCTTGCATAACTTCTCAAGCATTTCAACATTATTAACATGTAGTGGACTTCCTGCCATCTAGGGGAGGGGAGGGGACTGGGGGTAAAATTTGTAATGGAAAGCTTTGTAAAGATCAATGTTGGGGAACTACCCATATCTATGTTATGCAAATAAAAAGCTTTAATAAAAAAAATCTATTATACCACAAATACACAAGATCACCATTCAATCAATTTTTTAAGCATCTACTCTATGCTAGAGGCTAGGGTTACAAAGACAAAAACAGTCCCTGTGCTCAGGGAACTAACATTCTCTTGGGGGCAGGGCAAAGGTATGTAACAACAGGTAAATATACAGTAATGGGAAAGGAATTATAAACAGAAAAATTAAAAAAAAAACAGGCCTCCTGTGAGAAGATGCACTAGACCTGAGCCAAGAAGGGAGATAGGGAGTCCAAGGTAAGGAGGGAAAATATCTTGGGGGGGGTAGCATGTTCTGCCAGCTTAGATAGATAGAATATAAAATAGTAGAAACTAAAAAAAGAATAATGTGAAAAACCTTGGAAAGACAGTTTGGAACTAGAATATAAAAAGGGTTTAGATACCAAACATTGGTTGATGGTTGTCCTCCATTTTTGATGAGGAGCAAAATGACATCACAACATTAAAGTCAAGTTACAGTGTGTCTGGCTATGGTTTATCTGACCAATACAAGCTTGGAACGTCCTGCACTATTAACATTAACTTGTACTTCTGAGTTAATTCAATTCTATTTTGTTTATAGAACACAGCATCTTTTCTGATAAGGGCACACCATTCTGGGCAGTCCTATGCCTGTGTCTCCCATGTTGGACAAAATAATTCTAAAGTTTGTTTTTTGGAGTGCAGATCATGTATTAAAGCTTTTTATTTTCAAAGCCCATGCATGGATAATTTTCAACATTCACCTTGCAAAATCTTGTATTCCAAAATTTTTTCCCTCCCTTCTCTCTACCCCCTTCCCTAGATGGCAAGTAATGCAATATATGTTAAATATGTGCAATTCTTCTATACATATTTCTACAAATATCATATTGCAAAGAAATGGAAAAATAAGAAAGCAAAATGCAAGCAAACAACAACAAAAAAGTGAAAAAACTGTGTTATGATATATACTCAGTTCCCACAGTCCTCTCCTCTCTGGGTGCAGATGGCTCTCTTTATCACAAGATCATTAGAGCTGGCCTGAAATTCTAAAGTTTTTAAGAGAGACCTTGGGAGTGTTCTTGTTTACTTTTTCTAACCTTCTTGTGAGAACTTGCCCTTTGTGAGTTCTCCATAAAATAATCTTTTTGGCTTTTGAACAATGCGATCAGCACAATGGAGTTGCACTCTCTGCAGTAGAGTTTTCCATCTCTTTTGTCTATGCCTTTATATTGGTTGTTCTCTATTCTGATTCTTTTAAGAGTATGAAGGAAAACAACCAACCAACTAACCAATCTCCATACCTGAAATGCATGGAGATTCTTTCTTTTTCACTTTGGTTATATGGTATACTTTAAGCTTTAGTTCAAATATCAACTTCAAGAGGTCTTTGCTAGTTCTCTAGCTCTAGTATCTTTCCATCTGAAGTTACCTTATGCTTTCTTTGTATATTTGGTATATATATAAAAATGTGTATATAAAGACATGTATTGCATATAAGAATGTGTTATTTCTTCATTAAACTATCGACTCCTTGAAGGCAGAGACTTAATTTTATATCTGTAACCATAGCACCTTAGCATTATGCCTGGCTTAATGATTGATTGGTAACTAGAGCTATGAAGCTGAATATACATATATGTGTGTATATATAACATACCTTCAAAAATACATGTATACATACACACAGATATTCAAACATGGTTATAAAAAGGTAGATATACATATATATTCACTTTTAAGTACAATATCTAATAATGTGACAATAAGGGATGTGAGTGGAGCAATTTTAAATAAATGAGATCCTCAGTGATAAGCCTTTGTGGAATGCATGCAACATAGGAAACTATAAATTAAAAACCTAGAATCTCATATTAGAAATCATCTGGAATAACTTATTTTTCATTTTACAGACAAAGAAATTACTAGCTCTGAAAGATTGAGTGACTTACCCATGGTCATACAATTATAAAGTTTAGTAGCCAATTCAAACTCCCATCTTCTGACTTTAAGACCAGTGCTTTCCCCCCCTATCCTTAGTTCATATTTTCTTATTTCAATGAAGGAGAAAAACAATCTGAATTTGTTCAACATGTGAATGTGAAAATAAGTAAGTTTCTTTGGTTTCTTCACCAAAGAGCACTATTAGGATTTTCATCAATTCTTATCATTTTTAAAGCCTGAATTTCTTCCTATGGGATATGTAGAAACACTTTAATTTCCTTAGCTTAATATGGAGTATGTATTAATCTAACATGATTGTCCTGTTCTGTACCAACATCTGCATGGTCATATGGCTTCTCTTGTTCTTAGGTGAGAGCCCAGATGTTAGACTATATTGCATTACTTTGCATTCTGGTTCAGGAAAAATAACACTGTTTCCATGACCTAGTTTTTCTTCTGTCCCTCCCCCAACCCCAAACCCCCAACTTCATATGCAAACATTTCTAAATGTGACCATCATGCAATAATATTCCCTTGTCTCTATCTCCCCCTTTAGGATGCTGTGCAAACATGCCTATTCAGTCTGGCTTCAATCCATTTCCTCCCTGTTAGGATCAAATTCTTCATCAATAAAGTTAGTAGCCAATTTCCTTTTAAGCTCTCAAACTACATCTGTATTTAATTTTCTCAGTATGTAAGATAGAAATCTCTGGCAAATAGCCATAGAAAGGAATTTGACACACAGTGAGGTGAGTTAGCCAAAAAGCATGGACCAAAAGAATGCAGCTCACTGTGACATAGTGCTTTATGATTTAGAGCTTTTCTCAAAAATTAACATGAAGTAGATAGAACATGGAATAGTAATTTTCATTGACATGTGAATCCTAAAGCTCTGAAAGGCTAAGTGACTAATTTGGATAAGTTAGAGCCAGGATTTTAACCTCTGTCTCCCACCTTCTAGCTCAATTGCACCCATGAATAAATACTCCTAGAATAGTGGTTTGAGCATAGATGATATGGAGAAACTGGGTGAGTTTAATGGCATTTTGGATTCCGCATGCAAGAATGCCTGTCATCTAAAATGAATAGATCCAGATCCTTCTATGTGAATGATTAAGAATCAGTAAAAACATCACTCTGAAAAATCTTCCTTGGGAAGGAAAGAAAATTGGTATGGGAATAAAGGCTGGTGTCTTCCAGTGTAAAGAATCCTATTTGGAGTCCAAGAACTAGTTCTTCCTATTTCTTCCATTTTTTAAACTCTGGGACCTTAGACTAGGGATTCTTAACTTTTTTCTATGTCATTGACCATTTTTACCAGTCACATAGAATGTACGGAGCTCTTCTCAGGATAATGTTTTTAAAGGCATAAAATAAAATACACAGAATTATGATGGGAACCAATCACATTAAAATATAATTATTTAAGTATTTTTTAAAATGAAATTACAGACCACAGGAAAGGTAATAATCTCCCTAGACATCTATTTCCTCATCTGTAAAATGAAGCGATTATCCTAGATGGTTGTTCAGGTTCCTTTATAATCTAAATCTATACTCCTATGACTGAGATCTGAATGTTTGAATTCTGGCATTGCCACACAATTATCCATGTGATGTGTCTTACTTCTTTATGTTTTCTGGCCCTCAGTTTTCTCACCTGTACAATAGAAGTTGAGTTGATAATTCCTCTACAAGTTGATAATTTCAGGGTATTAGAAATGTGTGGGGAGAGTTAAAGAAACTACCTAAAGAGAATAAAATGTCTTAGTTTTCCAAAGGAATGGACATAGACAGAGATCATGTGATCAGGCTGACTTTGCAAAAACCGCTTTGAGGCTCTCCCCATTCTGTCCTTTCTCCTACTTTAATCTATAATTTGTCTGTTTAAGAAGAAAAGGTATTAAACCCACGAGGGAATGTCAGATCTTTTTTTTTCCCCTCTCTTTTCTTTCATTGACTAACTATATATGTTTTATATTCCAGGAGGTCTTTTTTTTTTAAAGGGACTGCTACTTCTAAGTCTTAGACAAGGTGGCAAAGCTTTCAAAAGGAATATACTTTGATAATAATGCTTGGAAGCCCTTCTGGTCAATTCAGCTAGATTCAGATCTTTAGGGACCTCTCAAAATAAAGCACTTGAAAAATCTTTAAATTTTTTTTAAAAACTATAAACATAATAGGAAAAGTATTTAGTGTATCACCACTGAAAAAAGCCCCAGAGATGAGAACCACAGTTAGTGGTTGTTCATTGATGGTCAGAGTTAAAAATAGGGAGAAAATATTTTTTATGTCTTTTTAAACACATTTTTTGAGAGATATGTGAACTGTTCTCAATGGGCGCTTTTATGTGGGGAAAAGGCATTATTAGAGAGAGGAAAGAAAGAGGTTCTAAGTGAATATCTGGGTTCTAGTCCAATCTCTGTGTGACTTAAGGGAAGTCACAAACTTTCTGGGATTCAGTTTTCTTGTTTTAAAAAAGGGAGATAAGACATGCCCTTATTATTTCATGGGCTTATTATTAGCATCAGAGGAGAATAACAGATATGAGAAGTACTTGAAATAAAGCATTAAATTACTATGCAATCATTAAAATCACTAAAAATTTGCTTGAAATAATTTATCTGGTACTTAAGTAATTACACAATTATGCCATCCTCTATTACCCAGGCTATATTCTGTGTGTGTATACTTTTATGTGTGTATACCCACAAATATATGTCTCATATATATGTATACAAACACATAGATGAAATAAACTTTTCATACATATATATATATGTATATATATACACACACACAATTATATAATATAAAATGAACTTCCAAAAACAAAACTATAGCCAATTTTTAAAACAAAATTTAAATCAGCCAATTACCTATAAGCATAAGGGAAGGGAAAATAAGAAAAGTATGGACAAATTTAGCCAATATTTTCAACTTTATTCCGACAAGCATGTATTGCCCCAATTTGCTATGCAACATTTAATCTCATTTCAAATTTCACCTTTTTACATATTTCTTTTTGCTTGATGAATATCCAAAGATATTGCCACCTACAAACATGATAAAGACCAGGTTGAAAATAATCAGCAGAATTTAGAAACTAATTGTAGATTTAAAATACAGTCATAGAACTGAAGGTTCAGATCAACTATTTCACCAATTCAACTTATCATCCCATTGTAGGGAACCTCATCAAAAATCCATAGGATCATAAAATCAGGGTTGGCAGGGTCCTTAGAAATCCCCCTCAGTTTACAGATGAGGAAACTGAGGCGCAAGGAAATTATTTCCCAGTGTCTTGAATTGAGATTCAGATTTAAATCAAGCACTCTCTCCATTACATCAAAGTGATTTTATGTAGCCAGCTCACACAGTAATTTGTACTATTTTGAACAACTGACTTTAAAAGTTTTCTTTATAATTATAATAAAGCAAAATCTATTTCTGTATAATTTCCACCAATATTCTAATCATTTGTTTTTCAGAGGCACAGTACTTCCTTATATCCTATACTTTACTACATCCTATACTTCTTCCCAAAGGAAAACAAAGTTAAATTAAAACTATTTTAAAAACACAATAATAGGGGCAGCTAGGTGACATAGTAGATAGAACACCAGCCCTGAAATCAGGAAGACCTGAGTTCAAATTTGATCTGGGACACTTAACCATTCCTAGCTGTGTGATCCTGGGCAAGTCACTTAACCCCAATTGACTCAGGGGAAAAAAACCCAACACAATAATAATCTGTACCCAGTCCAAGCTCACTGCCTAGTTGGTATCCCACATGTTTCCGATCGGTCCAGCAGCATTAGACAGCAACCAGTCTATATTATATTATGGTTCTATAGTTCTATTACAATGCATTGTGATGGAGTTATAATTATGTATAAATAAATCTCATAAATATAATAATAATATAAATATAAATCATATTCCACTTAGTAAAACTGGGGGAAAGGGCGAGAAAAAAATCTACAAAACCAAAATTATTTTCCACTTATTCATTTACTTTTGATTCTAAAACTGAGTCAGGCTTCATTTGGGGTTTGACTAAAACTGTATTGAAAGCAGAGTTCCATATCCTAATTTCAAAAGTGAGACTAATACAAGCAAGCTGGAGGAAATCCTGGCTCGTAAGCTGAAAACAGTCATTTGGCAAATCAATAGATTTGCCCTTTTCCTCAAAGGTGGGGGTGATGCTAATCAGAGCACACATGTAAATGAGCATCTCCTGATTAGCTAGAGTTACTTCAGCCAAAATAATTCTTTACTCCTGTCAAGCCAGTTGGATGGCTCATGCTAATTTTCTGCTTAGCTTGTGGGTTCATTTTCAAGTATCTTTAATATTATCCCTCCTTTGAAATGTTGGTTTGAACATGAAAGTGACTCCCGTTTGGAAAATCATATTTCAGATAACTCATGCAGCATCAATACTCCAAACTTCACACACACACACACACACACACACACACACACACACACAGAGTGCACACAGTAGAACAGAAGTGGGAAAATCAAACTCAGTAAATTAGTATTAGAGAGGGAATGTGGATTGTGATGAAGCTGTGAAGCTAGGGAGACTCGAGTTCAGATTCTGCACTTGAGACATACTAGTAGCTTTGCAACCTGTTGTGGTTCAGTTGTTTCAGTTGTGACTCTTCATGACCCTATTTGGGATTTTCTTGGCAAAGATACTGGAGTGGTTTGCCATTTCCTTCTCCAGCTCATTTTACAGATGAGAAAACTGAGGCAAAAAGGGCTAAGTGACTTACTTAAGGGCCCAGGGTCACAGAATTAGTAAGCTTCTGAGACAGACTGAACTCAGGAAAATGAGACTTCCAGATTCCGGGCCCAGCACTGTATCCACTGCAATATCTAGCCATCATAGCAAGCAATAAACTTTTAGATGCCCTAATACAGCTTCTTAAGTTGTAGTTCACAACCCCCATATGCGGTCTTGTAACTGAATGTGGGATCATGAAATTATGATTTCTTATCAGTAAATGTTTGATTTGTATACTATTTTATATATCTACATACCTTGGATCAAAACCAAATTTTGGATGAAAAGGCATTGTAAATGGAAAAAGTTGAAGAAGCTCCACAAGATTGTAAATTGTAAATAGTGCATCACCACTTAAAAAAAGCCCCAAAGATGAGGAACTCAGTTAATGGTTGTTCATTTATAGTTATATAGCAGGATTAAAAAGTAGGAGGAAAGTACTTTTATCTCTTTTCAAACACACTTTTTGAGAGACATGTGAACTGTTCTCAGTAGAGGAAAGAAAGAGGTTCTAAGTGAATAGCTAGGTTATATTTGTGTGTGTGTGTGTGTGTGTGTGTGTGTGTGTGTGTGTGTG
>JAJPUD010000850.1:542812-553083 GCA_023553655.1 Myrmecobius fasciatus | reverse complement strand
CCGAATTACTCCTTAAACAAGGCAAGTCTGCCAGAACACCTGCCCCCAATCAGGGCAGAGTGTCCCGAGTGCCTCAGCTAAACTCCAGGTGTTTGGAATTTGGAGTTTGGAGTTTGGAATTTCTGCCACGATGAGCTGAGCCGAGTCCCACCCTCACTTCTGGCTTACACAGGAGTCCTCTGTTTATCTCTCTGTCCCAGTTAGACAAACCTGATGTGAAGTTTTTCAGAGATATCAGCAAGCAGTGTCCAAATATTTCTGAGTTCGTTGACTTGAAGATCAGTTCAGAGGCTTATTTTATTGTTGATTTGAGAGAAGATCGGAGGAGGACGCAGAGAGTCACCTTTTCACTCCGCCATCTTGGCTCTGCCCCCTCAGTTGATTCTTAATAGTAGGCTGATTCAGTCAGCTCAAGGATTTTCTGTGACCTTCCTTTTGCTTTCTTCCATCTTCTAAAACTCAACTGAAACTCTATCTTCAAAATCACCTTTTAACTGCATAATCCAATGGGCTTTTTTCAGTCCTCATCCTTCTTAATCTCTCTGCAGCATCTGGCAGTTTTGACCACCCTCTCTTCTTCTATTGGGGTTTTCATGATACTGCTATTATTGTTCCTTCTCAGACTCCTTTGCTAGAACTTTATCCCTATTCTACTTGAAAGATGAAGATAAGCTAACTTGTACCTGATATCTCAAATTTGATAAAAATAAAACTGAACTCAACTTTCTTCTAAATCCTTCTCTTTCCAAATGCATACTTTTTCTTACTTCTGTTTCTATCCAGAGTACCATCATTCCTTTCAGGCGCTTAAATATGCAATTTGAGAATAATCTTTGATTCCTTATTCTCCTTCAATCCACAAATCCCATTAGTGCTTAAATTTTACTAATTTAAGTTCAACACAGTCTCTTACATATGTTTCTTCTCTCCTCATAGAGTTACTGCCTGAATTCAGACCTTCAAGTCTCATTTGAATTATTATAATAAACTCTTCATTAGCTTCTGCATCTGTATCCTTTTCTCTCTTCAATCCACCTTTCACATGGCTGCCAAATGATATCTGTAAAACACAAGTTAGCACTCTATTCCCCTAATCAATATTTCTCTCTGTCTGTCTCTGTTTCTCTCTTTTTCTTTGTGTGTGTCTGTCTTTCTCTCTTCCTCTCTGTCTCCCTTTCCCTCCCTCCCTCATTTTTCACTGAATATTCCAAACAGTATGGTGGAGGTTTTGTAAATTACATAAGGGGTATACTTGAAAACTGATTGTGAAATTTCCAATGTGAGCATTCATACCTCAGAAATCAGCAAATGCTACAAGATCAGGACTTTGTTGGCTGACTGAAGAAAATAATGCAGATGAAACTTAATGATGTGTCAAATTTTAACATGAGTTAAAGCAGATGGGAGGGGGCAGTAAAGGAGTTTGGGAGAGCTAAGCTTGAATTCCATTGATCTTTGGTTTGTTCTCTTGGATGCTTTCCTTTGTACCCAACTCAGGCATTTAGAATTATGGGACGTTAGCCCTGGAAGAGACTAATGTTCCAAAAAAATCCAAACTCCTCATTTTACAGATGTAGATATTGAGACCTAGAAAAATTAAGGAACTTGGCTTTGGCCATATAGCTGGGCAGTATGAGGTTTCAAATCTGTTCTGTTGATTCCAAATTCAATGCCCTTTCTTCTTTCTGACAAGGTGGCAGAGGAGATACTGGACTCAAGAAAGATCTGATTTCAAACTGCCTCAGGCATTGATTGACTCTGTGTTCCTAGGTAAGTCACTTAATGTCACAGTCTTAATTTCCTCTTTTGCAAAATGAAGATAATAATAGTATCTATCTTACAGAGTTGTTGTGAGGATTAAAAGAGTTAACTTTTGTAAAGCTTTGCAAATTTTAAAGTACATGCAAATGCAAGCTATTAAACAGCATTTCAGTTATTGGTATATATGGTATATTTCTTATTGCCATCCCTGCCAATAGATTATAAGTTCCAGAGGCTTTGTTTTTCTATCTTCCCTAGCCAGAGAAAAGTGCTCTGCATATAGTGGGCTCTTAATAAACCAAAGTGAATTATTTTATTCTCCAGGTGATTTTTTTTTTCCAAATCAGCTATTGCTTTTATGGCTGACTCCCCAGCAGCTTTCAAACATTAGCTATTTATTCTTTTAGTTTTATTATCTGAATTAATTTTACAAAATAGAAAATTTCTATGCTGTGTATACATGTATGTATTTATGTGTGTATGCATGTGTATGTGCATGTATGTGTGCATGTGGGGGGTGTAAGATGGGGGGGAGAGAAAGTGGGGGAAGCCTGCAACCTACTGTGCACAGTAGCAAATCGTTGCCTGGATTGTGACATGGTTCTCAGAACAGTTATGGATTTTAGCTTGAATTTTCTAGGACAAGGCTTAGTTTTCTTATTTTTTAAATGAGGGCTTTTTTTTTTCTACTGTCAAAGAGCTAGACACAAAAGTAGTGCCTTTCAATAGAGTTGTTAAAATGTGTTTGGCTGTTCAGAACAGTACAAGCTTAGAATGCTTTACCACAGGTCAGGCACAAATATTCCATTTGAACATTTGGGGTGGATTCTCTAAATTTGCCCATTTCACATTTTTTTGAGCTACTCCAATTCTGCTTTGCTCAAAGAGCTTAGCACCTTCTCCATTGAGGGCACACCATACTGGGTAGTCCTGTGCCAGCATCTCCCATGTCATGCAATAGACTCCAGAGTTCTTCAGGGAGACCTTAAACATATCTTTGTATTGCTTTTTCTTATCAAACTATCGTGAAAGTAACATTTCACCCAGAGCAAATCTCTGGGCTGGAACCTTTCTTTGTGTTTTCTCTTATTATTCCAGAAGGACTATTGTTCTGCCTCAACTTTTATTTGTTTTTAATCACCTTACTTTCCTTTTGTGGCCTATTTTGTCTTGTTTGTGGGGAAAATTTGGAGAGCTTGGAACTTTCTGACCTAATCTGTCATCTTCCCAGAATCCTCTCTGACCCAGTCTGACACTCTCCACTGAGCCAATTAGCTGTCCCATAATCCTTAAGATTACAGATATATTTAAGGGACCTGTATTCAAAGCCTTTCCAGGTAGCTAGGGAGCCATGATGTAATTAATTTTTAAAAATTTGAATTTGGAGCTTGTAGGACTAAATTAAAATATAAAATCTGCTATTTACTTTTCATATGACTTGGGATAAGTCACTTTTCTTGTGTCAGTAACAGTTTCCTCATCTCTAGAATGAGAAGTTGAATTGTATATATTTAACAATGACAATAGTTAACATTTCTATAGCATTTACTATATAACAAACATTATGCTAAGTACTTCACAATTATCCTCTCACACAAGCTTCACAACAACTCTAGAAAGTAGGTATAATTATTATCCCCATTTTACAGATAAGCAGATCAAAACAGAGATTAAGAGACTTGTCCATAGATACTAGGTCTCTGGGGCCAGATCTGACTTTAGGCTTTCCTGACACTAGACTCAGCACCATATCTGTGCCATCTAATTTCCTCAGGAACATTTTACATATTTAAAAATTATTTAAGACACCAAAGAACTTAATCTCTCAAAATTTACTTTATTAGAAATTAAAACTTTAAAATTTTAAAATATTAATTTATTTTAAAATATTTATAATAATCCCACTCCTTGTTGATACAAATAATGTGGTTTTTTTTAATGAAAAACAACTATATTTTTCCCAAAAAAGGGATTTATTGAAAGTTTCAAAGACCTTAAGGGTTCTTGGACAATACTTTGAGAATTGTTGGTTTAGATGATCTTTTAAATTCTGTGATGTATGGCACCAAAGCACTGCCCTACTGGAGAACCTGGTCACTTCAAGTTCACAATGAAATAGCTGGAAGAAAATTTCACTGGAATGATAATAAGGATGGTATTTAAATAATAAAAGATAAGAAGTTGGTTTAAAAAACATACAATATCAGACTTTTATTTAAAAAATTGGCCTAGGTAATCAACTAAAAACTGCTAGAAACAATTTACAACTTTAGCAAAGTGCAGCATACAAAATAAATCCACATAAATCATCAGCATTTTTATATATTACCAACAAAGTCCAGCAATAAGAGATAAAAAGAGTAATTCTATTTAAAATAAATGTAGATAATATAAAATATTTGGGAGTATATCTGCCAAGGCAAAGTCAAGAACTATATGAACACAGTTACAAAACACTTTCCACACAAGTAAAGTCAGATCTAATCTAAGTGCTCATGGATAGGCCAAGCTAATATAATAAAATTGACAATACTACCTAAATTAATCTACTTATTCAGTGTCATACCAATCAAGATTGCCTAGCTGTACCAGATCTGAAACTATATTATAAAGCAGCAGTCATCAAAATCATATGGTACTACCTAAGAAACAGAGTAGTGGATCAGGTTCATAGGACAAAATAGTCAATGACTATCGTAATCTAGTGTTTGACAAACCCAAAGACTCAGCTTTTGGGATAAGAACTCACTATTGGACAGAAACTGCTGGGAAAATTGGAAATTAATATGGCAGAAACTAGGCATTGACCCACACCTAATATCCTTTACTAAAATAAGATTGAATTGGATTTGGGATTTAGACATAAAGAACGATATATATTTTTTATCATGTTTAACATATATTAGACTACTTGCCATGGGGGGGGGGAAGAGGGAGAAAATTGGAACACAAGGTTTTGCAAGGGTCAATGTTGAAAAATTATTCTTGCATATGTTTTGAAAATAAAAAGCTTCAGAAAAAGGAAAGTTTTAAAAAATGATCTTAAAGGAAGGAAAGGGACTCACATGTGCAAAAATGTTTGTGGCAGCCCTTTTTGTAGTGACTAGAAACTGAAAACTGAATGGATACCCATCAGTTGGAGAATGGCTGAATAAATTATGGTATATGAATGTCATGGAATATTATTCTTCCGTAAGAAATGACCAGCAGGGTGGAGAGACTTACATGAACTTATGCTGAGTGAAATAAACAGAACCAGGAGATCATTGTACACAGCAACAGCAAGATTAATGATGATCAGTTCTGATGGACATGGCTCTCTCCACCAATGAGACAATTCAGTCCAGTTTTAATGGTCTTATAATAAAGAAAGCCATCTGTACCTATAGAGAGGACAGTGGGAACTGAATGTGGACCACAACATAGTATTTTCACCTTTTTTGTTGTTTACTTGCATTTTGTTTTTTTTTTCTTATTTTTTCCTTTTTATTTGATTTTTCTTGTTCAGTATGATATTTGTAGACATATATAGAGAGAAATTGCACATGTTTAACATATATTGGATCGTCTAAAGACTGGGAGAGAGGGTGGGGAAAGGAAGGGAAAAAATTAAAACACAAGGTTTTGTAGTGTGAATGTTGAAAATTATCTATGTATATATTTTGAAAATGAAAAGTTATAATTAAAAAAAACTCACTATTTAACAAAAATAGTGGGAAAACTAGACCAAAATTGAGATTGATAGACCATTTTATGTATAGCATTGGTTAATTTCTATAAAACAGATTTATAAAATATGAAAATGAAAAAATAAAAATTCAGGGGCTCCTGCATTTATAGTAATTCTGTACTTAAAAGTATACTTATGAAATAGTTCATGCTTATGCCTCCAGTGTAAAAGCAAAACTCTTTAGCAATGAAATGTGGATTGAACTCTCATTTTTGCACTAGGAAAAGTTCTCCTTTTGTGTATTATTCTTATTGTGCCAGGAGTGTGCTGGGGTACTATGGTGCCAAAGGAGGGGGGACACATACATATGATACACTTTTAAGCTTAATCTGCATTATTATCACTTTCCTCATCTCCTTATTAAGTTTAGATAATTACCAAAACAATAACCCAAACCTGATTTGAAGCATTTGCTGATTTCTGAGGGGTAAAGGCTTACACAGAAAATTTAGCAGTTCTCACAAGCTGGTTCAAGCTGACTCTGGCACACTGTTGCATTGTACTCTCATGCAGGAAAGAGACACTGGAAGACATAAGGACAGGGTCATCCACAGGTTTTTATGAGAAATAATATGAAACCCATCAATTTATTCTTTTTAAGAATAAATTAAAATAGGTAGAAGTAAGACAAAGACCAGATGGGACCCACACAATCCTCTTGACTTTGTCTCTCTTAGTAATTTACTATTGGGGAATAAATACCTGCAACAAAAACACACAATTATATTTCCAATTTTGTCCAGTTAGCAGAGATCCTCTCTCATAGCTTTTTTAAAAAAAACATTTAGTTCCAAATTTTTTTCCTTTCTGTCTATCAAGAAAGCAAAACCCGCTACAAATGTGCATAGTCCTTAATTAGTCCTATGTATATAGATTTAAATAAATCTATAGATATGGATGATAGAGATATTTATGTAAGAGTTGTAGATTTGTATGAATGCAGGTTGTAGTAGGATAATATACACTAATTATGCAATAATATTGCAACCCAACTTAGCAAATCTGATAAACATGATGACCAAACATTTATCTGGAGATGGATGGCATGTTTCATCATTAGTTATGTAGGATTATGATAAGCATTCTTAAAGCTTTCTAAATTATTTCCCTTCATCATTCTTAAAGTATAGTAGTATTTTATCATATTCATATGTACCATAACTTGTTCAGACATTCTCCAATTGATGAGCACCTCCTAAACTTCCAATTCTTTGCCACCATTAAAAAGAGTTGCTATAAAATATTATTGAATATGAGTCCTGTTCCTTTTGCTTTACTCTCTTTGGGGTATTATAGAACTAGTAGTTATATTGCTGGGTGAAAGAGTACGCATAGTTTGATAGCTTTTTGGGCCTGGTACCAAATTGCTTTCTAGAATTCCAGAATTTAGTTCACAGCTCTACCAACAATCCATTAAAGTAGCTATTTTCCCATGACTCCCTTGTCATTTGTCATTTTATTTCTTTTGCCAAATTTGTCAATGTAGTGAATATAAGGTAGTATGTGAAAATTGTATTAATTTGTATTTCTCTTAATTATTAGTGATTTAGAGCACTTTTAATATAGCTATTGATAGAAATCAATACTATCAATATTTCTTCTCAAAACTTTATTCATATTCTTTGAACATTTAGCAATTAGGGGAATTATTCTTATTTTTCTAAATTTGAATTAATATTCTACATATCTTAGCAATGAGATCTCATTTTATCAAAAGATAATTTTTATCAAAGAAATTTACTTCTGTTTTTTTCTAATTTCCAGTTCCCCTTCAATTTTATTTTATTTTATTTTATTTTGGCTAAGGCAATTGGGATTAAGTGACTTGCCCAGGGTCACACAGCTAGGATATGTTAAGTGTCTGAGACCAGATTTGAACTCAGGTCCTCCTGACTTCAGGGCTTGTGCTCTATCCACTTGCACCACCCTAGCTGCCCCCCTCCCCTTCAATTTTAATTGCATTAATTTTATTTGTGCAAAAGCTTTTTAATTTTATGCAATAAAAACATTTTTATTTTAACTATTTAGAATCTATCCTCTTTGCTCTTTCTAATTTGTTTATGGAATTTTTTCCTTTTAATTTTTAATTTTATTTTACTTTCAACATCTCATGCTTTTGAAGAAGTAAACTGTAGAGGTGACAGCTATCAGAAAGCTGCTCTAGCCATGCTGCTACCATGTAACAACTTCCAAGACTCCCTTTTTCTCTTCTCATTCTTAGTGATTGTCTAGACTGATAAATGTGATGAAGAAAATGTTAATAATGAAGATTAAACTTAAAAATTTGTCATGCATACATCCCCTCCCTTCCTCTTTCCCAGAGACCTGATAGTGAAATATTCATCAGCATCCCTTTAGTTTTAGAAAACAGAAGATTTAAATTTAATCCTGAAAGTAATAGAGACTATATTAGAAAAAGGAGACCAAATACATGTAAGTAATATTTACTTAACTGAAAAATTCTCTTGAGGTAGGTTATAAGTAGGCTTTCTAGAGAAAAAGGAAATCAGATTTGCTTCACCTTACAGATTTCCCCCTTTTAAGTAGGATACATTTCTCTGAAGAGAGACAGTGTTAAATGAGCCACAGGAGAAGAATGTGATTAGTCCTGCTCCAGGCTTGTGGGCACTGAATTCTCAACCTAGGTTGTTTTTGTTTTGTTTTGTTTTGTTTTTTGAAGACTGAGTATTTTACGACTATGAAGGAACAACTGCAAAATTTTGAGAAGTGAATCTTCACAGGACAGAAAGCTTTCAATAAATGAGCTTTAAGGAAATTTGCAAGATTCTATGTCTCCAAATAAATGAACTATTTTTTTTAATTGAAGAACAATTCTCATTAGGGTGCAATTACAGATTGCTTACAAACTATTTCATATTTAAGAACCAATTAAAGATTTTAGAGCATAGATTTAGGGCTAAAGGGCACTTTAGTGGTCATACACTGTCACCTACTCAATTTAAAAATGAGGAAGGTAAAACATGGAAAAAAAAAACAAACTTGTCTAAGACACAGATGGAGTTCAGATTAGTATCCCCCCTCCTTCTCATGCCAAATCTAGTATTCTGTTGCACTATAGGAATCTATTGAGAGAAAAAATGTTATGGAAGGACCTGCTTCAATTATATGCCCTCTCCTTCCTTCCTTCCTTCCTTCCTTCCTTCCTTCCTTCCTTCCTTCCTTCCTTCCTTCCTTGCCTGATTTCTTTTAACAAATAGTCCAACAAAACAAATTCTTTCAATGATGCATATAGAAATATATTTCATTATACACCCAAAATCTTGTTAAACATCAGTCGTGGCACATCTCATCATCATCCTCTTGTGTCATACTTTTAACCATAGTTTTTAGAGTTTTCAAAGTTAATACATTTTTGGTTATCATATAAATCATTATAATGCTGGTCACTTCATTCATCAGATTATAAAAGTTCCCCAAATTATTCATTTTTATAACATTGATGACTTTGCTTTTGAACTCACAGAAACACTGAGGTAGGGAGAAAGATACCAGGACTATATTCCTTCTACTAACGTCTGCTCTGAGACTCAGGAGGAGACTGCAACTGAATTACTTCACCTGTCACAGCTGGGTACCAACTCCTTGACATAGAAGACCCCAATGAAACATAAGACACATTTCCTGCTTGCCCTGGGGTCGAATGAAAGTGCAGCCAAGGATATTCTCTTGTAGGGGATGTTGGGTATCAGACCATTCATTATAGTTGTGGGAAATGCAGCTGGGGGATCACTCTAGGGAATTGGCCATGGACCACACAGTGAAAGAGGAAATCACGTTCACTGCAGTTACCAAGACTAAAGAGAAATTGAGGCTGACGTTACAATTTCAGCATGCATTAGCATGCATGTGGAGCAGCTTCTTGTTACTAGACATGAATGGTACTAGTGTAACATAGACCACAACAAACTACAGCACCTTGCAATTTGGTTGTATTTAACAAAAGTAGAAACCCTGCCCCCCCAATCAATACAACAAAACCCTCAGTATTCTAGCATTCAGCAAGAACATCCCAGAATGAGAAAATGCTGTGGTTAAGTGACTTTTCCTCTTATTTTCCTTTCCCTTCTGTTCTTCTCTTTTCCCTTCTCTCCTTCCCTCCTCTTTCCTCTCCTCCTCCTCTCCTCTCTTCCCCTCTTCTCTCTTCTCCTCCCTCCTCTCTCTCTCCTTCCCTCTCTTCCCCCCTCATTTCCTGTCTCCTTCCCTCTCTTCTCTTCTCCTTCCCTTTCCTCCTCTACTCTTTGCTTCCCTCTCCTCTCCTTTTTCTTTCCTTTCTTTTCTTCTCTTCCCTCTTCTCTTTTTTTCTCATTCAGATTTGTAATTTCATTGGAGTATGGAACATCTGGTGAAGAAATCCCACCCCTACTCCCTCTATCCCTCTGTGTTCTGTAATTTGTAGACTTAAGAGAATTATGGCCATTCAAAAGTAAATCAGCTTAGCTAGGGCCATCTAGACATTATGCATTAGGAGCAGAACTTGAACCCCCACCTTCCTGCTTCATAAGCCATGCCTCTCTTATTATTCATTATGGGTAAATTCTCTCTCCCTCCCTCCCTCCCTCTCTCCCTCTTTCCCTCCTTTTCTTTCTTCTTCTTCCTCTTCTTTTCTTTCTTTCTTTCTTTCTTCCTTCCTTTCTTCTTTTGCTTCTTCTGTTTCTTCTTCTTTTCTCTCTCATACACACACAGAAAGAGAGAGAGAGAGAGAGAGAGAGAGGGAGAGAGAGAGAGAGAGAGAGAGAGAGAGAGAGAGAGAGAGAGAGAG
>JAJPUD010000850.1:496398-542802 GCA_023553655.1 Myrmecobius fasciatus | reverse complement strand
AGAGAGAGAGAGAGAGAGAGAGAGAGAGAGAGAGAGAGAGAGAGAGATGACAGTTCCCTAGTGGATAGAGAGCTAGTTTCAGTCCGGTAAACTTGTCTCTGACTTTGGACAAGTCATTTGCTACTCGGTCTCCCAAATTTCTATGACATTAAATCAAAGATAAGGTACCAGTCCCTTTGGTAGAGGAGTTCTACCTCTTTTTTTACCTCTTTTTTTTTTACAGTATTTACTGATAAAATCCTAGGTCCAATACAAAATAAACGATTGCCAAAAAATATTCCCAATTTCTTTTTTGTTTTGGAGACAATTGGGGTTAAATGACTTGCCAAGGGTCACGTACCTAAGAAATGTTGGGTGTCTGAAGCTGAATTTAACTCAGGTCCTCCTGAATTCAGGGCCAGCACTTTTTCCACTGTATTATCTAGTTGCTCTCCCAATTTCAATGAATAATTTAGTGCTACTAATCTCTTTTAAAGACTAGCCTGATGTACCAGAAATCACATGTATTAGGATTTGAAAGTTGAATACCCTGTGTCTTAGCACCTAATACCTCATCATTCTAGAGATTGGGGTGGGGTCAAGATTCTCCCATTCTTTCCCTATCCAAAGCATTATAATAATGAAAATGGGAGCAAACCTATTGAATACAGTTCAGATAGATATAGACTGATTTTTGACATAGCAAGGAGAGCAGAAGCAATTATCTTATTAAGGAACAATCCAGGAATGGCACCAACATCTACACACCCTATACCACCATTTTTCACAGAGGGAAGATCCCAACTAAGATGCTTTTCTGTTTCTCCTGACCTCTTCCCAT
This sequence comes from Myrmecobius fasciatus, assembly GCA_023553655.1. Classification (NCBI taxonomy): domain Eukaryota; kingdom Metazoa; phylum Chordata; class Mammalia; order Dasyuromorphia; family Myrmecobiidae; genus Myrmecobius; species Myrmecobius fasciatus. Next base: position 541,982 of record JAJPUD010000850.1, on the reverse strand, counting down.
CCAACACTGTGCTTACCCCACCAAAAAAAAAGCACATCTCTTATGTTTACAATCCATATTTTCTATCAAAGATGGCCTTAATCATTTATTTTGCCACAAATCAATAATGTGCCTACTTCCTAGGATTTAGAAATTTCCTGCAATACTTGCTTCTTTGGTGATGAGAACCAAGGAGGAAGCTTTTCCTTGGACTTAAATTGTCTACTTCTCCAACTCATAGCAGCCCAATCACCTGCTACTTTGTGGCTTTCATGTTTTACAGAATCCCCTAATAAAATACTACAGTCTTTTATTTGAAAAGAACAACATTTATTTCCATTGTCCCTTCTGCCTCTCAAATATCTTAGCTATTTGTATTATTATAGAAATGACATTTTGGTAAGTTTGCACAAGACTTTATGCTATGTTTGGAAGGACAGTGGGAAATATCTGGCATTTGGGTATTGCTTAGCCTGGAAAACTTAAGCATTCATGGTCAGTCACAGGATGTGGTATGATCTTTGGCAATTGTTTTTAGTGTGACAGTCTTCTAGCAAATTAGGCTTTTCATTTTTCAGCATGCTTCTTATAAATCTTCAAGAACTCCTTCACATCCTCAGGAGACCCCAAAATCAAGGGTATTTTCTGATGGAGTTCAGTAGGAACAATATCCAGTACTGGCTCCTTTCCTGTGGTAGCCAGTCCACCAGCTCTTTCTATGATGAAGGCCAATGGGTTACACTCATAGATGAGCCTCAGCTTTCCTTGGGGACATATTTCATTGGCTAGATACAGAAAGATTCCTCCATACACCAAGGTCCTGTGCACATCTGCAACCATGGAACCCACATATCTTGCTGTATAGGGAGCTGTATTGTCCTGAGGGTATTTTTTTTCATGGAGGTACTCTAAGACAGCAGGCTCATAGTCCTTGGTATAGCCTTCATTGATACTATAGATATTACCTCTGCTCCTGATCTGGATATCTTTATTGACTAAAATGAATTCCCCAATATCTGGATCCAGCATAAAGCAATTTACCCCAGAGTCTATAGCAATCACTATCACTGTGGCACTGCCATATAGAGCATACCCAGAGCTTACTATATTCTGACCAGGCTGCAGAGCATCATCCTGAGAAGGCTCACCAGTTGATGTCCTTCTATAAATGGCAAAAATACTGCCAATGGGCCCAAGGCAGTCAGTGTCAGAAGTACCATCCAGAGAATCAAAGGAAACCACATATTTTCCTCTTTTTTTCCGGTTCTATTATTATGGTATTTGCATTTTCTTTTGACACAAGGACACATGTGGCAAAGGATGACTTTAACGTGTTAATAATCGGCTCATTGGAGAAGATATCCAATTTCTTAATTTGCTCATTCATCGAATTTGTTGGCTGGGCAATTCCATAGAGTTGGATTATTCCGGCTTTACACACGACGCAGGAGATGACTTTGACGGCAGTACAGAGGCTAGTGAGCAGTTGAGTAATTTCACCTGAGCCTTTGGCTTTCTTGTTTTTTTCCAAGGCAAAGCGGGTCAGGGTGCTATCTTCCTCTAGGAAGGATCCCTGGTAATCCAAGACTGGGTAATCCATGCACATTGCTTGGAGCTAGGCACTTACAAGAGCTGAGAATTGGGAGCCGGGATTGTGGAGACAGAAGTCAAGTCTGTGGTCAATTCCCTATGCTGGGATGGTGACTGTTGGGAAACAGCCAGTACTGCACAGGCGCGGGGCGCTTGGAATGTAGCCTCATTGATCACCTACAGCTTGGTAAAAATAGGGAACCTGGGGAAAGTGGGGGTGACCTGGAAAGGAATAGTAAGAACGAGGAAGGAAGAAAGAAAACCAAAAACGACTTGTCTTTATCATTTAATCTCTGCTACCCGTCCTGACTTCTAGAAGAGGCAAATCAAAGGCACTACTACATGGAGGATAACGGGTTTTTCAAATTGCATTTATTTTTGTTCTGTTTTTACTGTGTGCTGCCGAAGCAGTTAGGAAAGACAACTTTTGGATTCAGAAAAATTTACATCCAAGTTCCGACTCCAATATATAGTGGCTGTCAGACAATCATCAAGCAATTGTAAAACACTTACCCATAGATCACATAGTGTGTTAAGCGCTGGAGAGAGAGTAAGGCAAAAACTTGGCACGATTTAAAGTGGAAATAAGGAAGCTCTCAAAAAAAATATAAAATACTCAGATTGACAGAACATCCAACAGGTCTTAAATAACCCAATCTCAGAAAAGGAACTAGAACTAGATATAAAGAAACTGCCTTGGGTAGGAGTAGAGAAATTGCTGGTCTTGATGAATTCATAGAATTCTTTTACAACCATTTCATATAGGACAATGTTTTTAAAGAAAAATTAGAACCAGTATGCACAAATTATTTCCTCTTTCTCTCTTTTTTTGATGAGGCAATTAAGGTTAAATGACTTGCCCAAGGTCACATAGCCAGGGTTAAATGAGGTCATATTTGAACTCAGGTCCTCCTAACTTCAGGGCTGGTGCTCTATCCACTGTGCTACCTAGCTGCTCTTACACAAATTATTCTCAAAAATTAAGAAAACACAAGGGCATGTTTCTTTTATGAGACAACTACAGTCCTAATACTTAGACAAGAGGAAGAAAAAACATGAGGACCACGGAATATTAACGAATATGAATTCAAAAATTAAATAAAATCTTTTCAACTATAACATTGATTCGTACTAGAAATCATTCATCATAGTTAAATTGAATTTATATTAGAGATGCAAGGTTGTTTCAACATGGAAAGTAATTAAAATACTCATTAAAAATAAAAACATCCCCAAACCATGATTATCTCCATAGATGCAGAAAAAGGCTTTCACAAAGTACAATATTGACTTATTCCCCTCCCCCCCAAAAAACCCATCTCTACAAGGTATAGACATAGAAGGACTTTTTTAGTATTATAAAAATATCTATACAAAACTAAAAGCCAGCACCATATAAAATGGGGATATACTAAAAACTTTCCCAATAGAAGAGTGAAGCAAAGATGTCTATTCTGTCTGTTATTATTTGATATAGGTGTAGAAATGCTTAAAATGAGAAAGAAGTTAAAGACATAAATTTAAGTAAAAGGGAAATAAAACTATTCCTACTTGCTGGCAATATGATGATTTATTTAGAAAATCCTAGGGAATTCATAAAAATAATAATTGAGAGGATTAATAGCTCCAGCAAAGTTGCAGGCTACAAAATAAACTCTAAAAAAATCTACATTATAGTAAGACAATTCAAGAGGCAAAAATATAAAGGGAATTCCTATCCCAAATAACTTAAAAATGCATAAAATACCTGGGAATCAACAAAGCAAAATGTACAAAATACCTTTATGGATTTAATTGCAAAGTGCTTATTAAAGAAATTTAAGAAAATAGGAACTTGGAGCAGTAATATTTCATGCTTATGGCTGGATAATGCCAATAAATTAAACATGAAAATACTACCAAAGTTACTTTATCATTTTAACACTATGTCAATTAAATTATCAAAGGTATTCTTGACAGACTCAATAAAATAATTTTTAAAATCACTTTGAAAAATAAAATATATAGCAAATTTATATTTGCATAATTAGTCTACTTATGTATTTATGGATGTGTGTATATATCCAAAAGCCATTACTCAATAAGCAAGTAGTGAGTAGAGGAGAACAAATAATTCTCAAAAGAAGTGCAAACTATTAATGACTATGAAACAATACTCTAATTCACTAATAATCAGAGAAAAACATATCACTGTACCCAACAAATTAGAAAAAAGAGGATAAAAGATAGGAATAGTCAGGGTTGGAGAAGTTTGAGATGATGGGCACACTAGTGTATTGATGGTATAGCTGCAAATCAATGAGGTAACTTTGAAAAGCAATTTGGAATCATGTTAGTATAATAACTAAAAGTGACTACATCCTGACCTAGAGATTCCGTTGTGGAGGTTATTTTTGGTGTACAAAGTGAGATTTTATTCTCTATTTACTCTCTGTCCGAGTTCTTTACAATTTATCCAAGTTTTTGTCAAATAATAAATTAGTACTCTAGTAGCTGGGATTTGGGGGATTATCAAACATTAGATTATTGTGTTCATTTGCTTCTTTATATTAGGTAACCAATCTGTCTCACTGATCAGATTGTATAGTTCTTAACAAATATCAAATCATTTTGATGATCGCTGCTTTGTAGTACAGTCCAAGATCTGGTACTGCTAGGTCATTCCCTCCTTCCTTCCTTTCCCCCCCCCCAATATTTCTCTTGAGATTTTTGACCTTTTGTTTTTCCAGATAAATTTTAAAATTATTTTTCTGTTTGCTATATTTTATCAAAAGCATCTTTTTTTTTTTACAATCTATTAGAAGTTAATAATAATCAACATAGTATTAGTAGCTAATATTTAAGTAGTGCCTACTATGTACCAGGCACTATCAACACTTTACAAATAACTATCTTGTTAGATTCTCATAATAACCCTAATAAGAAAATATTATTATTATTCCCATTTTAATAGTAACAGTTTTACTGATTTGCCCAAGATCTAATAGGTAATAAATCTATATGTGAGACTGGATTTAAACCCTCTCCTTTCTAACTCCAGATCTAGTGTTCTTCCTAGTTGCCCAATCTTCTGAAATAATAATATAATAAGTAATTATGTTTATAATTTTTCTAATATTGGACCAGGGCTGCCTTTCTGTAAAGTTAACCTGGTCATAATATACAATCTTTGTTTTATATTGCTAAGCCTCTTTGTTGATATTTTATTTAAAATTCTTGAATCAGTTATCGTTAGGAATAATGACTTATAATTTTCTTTTTCTGTTTTGACTCTCCATAGCCTAAGTATTATGACCATATTTATATAATATCATGGGAACATATGTAAGATACAGAAGGCATTTGGTAGAATTCCTTTTCTTAACAAGCAGTTTATGAAATATTAGAATTCACTGTACTTTGAATGTTTGATAAAATTAGCCCTTAAATCCATCTGGCTTGTTTTCCTCTTTCTGGAAGTTCATTTTTGACTTATTTAATTTCTTCTTCTGAAATTTGATTAAAAAAAAACACTCTTATTCTTTTAACTTAGGTTTATATTTTTGTAAATATGTATCCATTTTGCTTAAGTTGTTTTACTAATATATAAGTGGGCAAAGGAATTTTTATGCAATTTTTTCATTATTTCTTTTATTATGAATTCTTTTCTCATTTTTGACACAGATAATTTTGTTTTCCTTCCCTTTTTAAAGCAATATTAAATGGTTTAATTCTCCTCCAAAATAACTTCTAATTTTATTTATTAATTTAATTTTAAAAACTTTCTTTTTTATTTATATAAGTTGATTCCATAATTTCTATTTTGATATTTTAGAGTGGTTTTTAATTTATTGATTAATATAGATAGATTGATTATATATAATATATAAATATATTATGTAATTTATAATATATAATATAATATATAAATATAGATGTATAAAATATATATAGATGAATTAGTTGCACCCAATTTGTTGATCTGTACTTTTTATTTTTTTATAAAGGTATTTAGAGATATATAAAAATCTCCACTAAAGACTGTTTTGGCTGTATGCACCCTTTCCCCCAATTTTAATACATTGTCTAATTATTGTCATTATCTTTATTGACCTTATCTATAATTCCCATGATTTTTCTTTGATTCACCAATACTTTATGATTTAGATATTTAGTCTTCACTAATTTTTAATTTTTAATCCTCAGTTCAATGGTCCTGTAATAGAAAAAAAATATTGTATCTTAATCGGTAGAAGATGCAGTTAATATTTCTATTCTTCTGAATTTATGACATTTTATGCCCTAATCCATGATCAATTTTTGTGAAAGTGACATACACAGTAGAGAAATATCTATATCCCTTTCTAATTCCATTCTATAATTGCCAGTGATTTATCATATCTAAGTTTTCTAAAGTTCTATTACATTCCTTAATTTCTTTCATTTCTTATTTTTTGGTTAGAAGCATCTACTAATGAAAGCCATACATTGAACTTCCCCAATATTATAGTTTTATTACCTATATTACTTCTATTTAGTTTTTACTTTCCATGTTTGTATGCTATGCTATTCAGTGTATGTATGTGTGTATATACACTATATATAGTCACACATATACATACATACACTTATTGTATATATGTACCTATACATATGTGCATACATATAAATATATATACAGTGTGTATATCTTACATATGTATATAACATGTACATTTGTTTATGTATATACATTTAACACCATGTTTGTTGGATCAAAATTAATTAGTCATTTATGGTACCTTTTTATTAAAATATTGCTTCCCTGTTTATGTCTTTTAATCAATTTTTTCCTTTCACCTTGTCTTAAATCATGATTTCTGCTCCTGCTTTTTAAAGAATCAGCCGAAGCATAATACATTTTGTTCTAACTTTTATGATTATTCTGTGTGAATTTTATATGACAAATTTTTTCTTGTAAATGATATATTATTGATTCTGTTTTCTAATCCAGTCTGCAATCCTCTTCCATTTTATGAGTGAATTTATTCTGTTCACATTTGCAATTATGATCATTAATTATGTATTTACATCAATCATTTTCTATTTTTTCTTCTCTTTAGTCTCTGATCCTTATTTACAAAGAGATTCATGTATCAGAAGTAATCTTAGCATTTATAATGTATGCTTCAATTCCCCTAATCCCTTTCTCTTCCTTTCACTCAGAATACAGTCACAGTTTATTATCTTTCCTATTTTTTAAACCCCTTCATCTTAATTCCTATCCTGGAGTTTGTATATGAATAATGTATCCCTGAATCTACCCCTCTCTCTTATTCCCATCTTTACACTCTCTGATGTCTGTTATTTTCTCATGAATTAAAGGTGTTAAAACAACTCCAGAAATCTATTTGTGTTTTTGTGTTCTATCATTCTTCAACTAGTTCAGATGAAATGTAGGTTTAAATGGCACTCTTCCCCCACCTCTCTCTTGTTTATATTGATTTTTTCTTATGTATCTTGATTATGAGATAAAAAATTCCTCTTCCTTAGTTTTTCTTTTTTTCCTTTCTTTTATTTAAGGGAATTAAAACTATATGATTATTCCCAAAGTCTCTATATATTTGACATTTTCTATGACAGGATTTTAAGTTTACACTTCTATCACTTTCCTCCCATAGGAAAGTAAATACTCCATCCTTATAAAGTTAGTTCTGATTCTCATTTGTTGTTACCTTTTAATATTTCTCACATCTGCTGTGCTTATATTTTAATCTGTCTGCTTAGCTCTGATCTTTTCATCAAGAATATTTGTAACTCTTCCCCCTTGTATAATTATACCCTCTTTTGATTGATAAAAACTTATTCTTTGTTGGTAAGCCTGTATCTTTTGCTTTTGATTTAGCAGTCAATATTCAAGATACATCATGAATTTGTTTTATCTTAACATATATATTTCTGTATAGATAATGCATTTGCTATGTGCAATATTAGCATATAAGAATGGAGACCTATTTGACAGGCACTGGGTATAAAAATGTTTGTAGGCAACTAGGTGGGTATATTTGATAGAGCTGCTATCAGGAAGACTTGGATTCAAATCTCAGGTCTTATAGATTTGGGCTATTCTATGCTTGCTTGAGTAGAATTCTTAAGAATTTCTTCTTTTCCCCTCATTAATGGTAAGTGTCTGAGGTCGGATTTGAACTCAGGTCCTCCTGACTTCAGGGCTGGTGCTCTATCTACTGCAGCACCTAGCTGCCCCTAAAGATAGTTTTCAACATTCATTTTGTAAAATTTTGATTTTTAATATTTTCATATCTCCCTCACTTCCAACTTCCCCCAGACAGTAAGCAATCTGATGTACATCTGATATATGTAAAGTCATTTTAACATATTTCTGTATTTGTCATGTTGTGTAAGAAAAATCAGAACAAAGGGGAAAAACCATGAGAAAGAAAAAACAAGCAAACAAGCAACAACAAAAAGGTGAAAATACCATGCTTCATCTGCATTCGTTCTCCATAGTTCTCCCTTTATTCAAATAGTATTTTCCATCCCAAGTTTATTGGAATTGCCTTGGATCACAGTATTGCTGAGAAGAACTAAATCTATCTTAGTTGATCATCATATAATCTTGGTACTATGTACAATGTTCTCCCAGTTCTGCTTACTTCATTCAGCAACAATTCATATAAGTCTTTCCAGGCTTTTCTTAACTCAGCCTCCTTCTCAATTTTTCTTGAACAATAATATTTCATTACATTCATATACCATGCCTTATTCAATCATATTCAATTTCCAATTCCTTGCCACTACAAAAAAAGAGCTGCTACAAACATTTTTTTGTGCATGTGGGTCCTTTTCCCTTTTTTATGATCTCTTTGGGATACAGACACAGTAGTCACACTGCTGGATCAACAGATATGCACAGTTTTATAGCCCTTTGGGCATTGCTCCAAATTGTTGAGAACTGGTTTTAAAAGCTACATTTTTGTTTTACCAAATCAAATGTTTCTTAATAGTTCACAAACAACAAACACGTTGAGATCTTATATTCTATGTGCCCCTTCCAATCAACTGTGTGACTGAGGATGAGGTCTGTTGGAATACATACCCCTTAGAAAAGACTGAAATAAACTGCCTGTTCTTTTCTCATATATTCATCAGGGATATTTTTCACTACATATGTAAAGATTTTGAAAAGGTGAGAAATCAGGTTTCTAGATCAATGCTATTGATTCTCTTTAGTAGGTAATGATAATAGTCACATTTTCCCCCTATTTATTCAATATTTTCCCTCTTATAGATATGATATCATATATTTAGAGGTAAAAAGTACCCTGGAGACCATTTAGTCTAATCCCTTCATTCTGTAGTTGAAGAAACTTAAGAACAGAAAGGTTGTGAGCTGACAAATCACACAACTCATAAATGGCAACTGAACTCAAGTCCTCAGGACACAAAGTCCATCTTGAAAATCAATCCCTTAGTAACCTTAAAATTTGTTTTCCTACTAGCACAGTACTATTTTATTTGTAATTGGTCTGAAGTAGCTGCTTTTCCTATCATCACTTTCTTTAGTGCCATTTTCAGTTCCTTATGTGATGGTTTTATTGTCACAGTTGGAGAAAACAATTTGTTATAGAAAGGATAAAAAAATACCTTCTATTACTTACATCTTGTTCTTTTTCCAATTTAATCTTTAAGTGTCCTTGGAATAAACTGGCTTAATTGGATTTCATGCCTAATTTTCTGCAAATTTATTTTTTCCTCTACTACTTCTCACTTTATGAGCAGATGCTACTTATAACAAGGTATTATTTCTTTATAAGGTAAATGATTTTGCAGTGGTATGGTCTTTAGTTGTTAAACCTCTTACTTTGCAAAAAAGGTAAGTATTTACTGAATAAAGAGGCAGGGCTCTTTTGTTCTCATACTGTGGAGATGATTTCTTTTGACTGTTCAGAAGCATTTCTTCCTTTCAAGCACCTTATGTTCAAATAAGGAGATATATATATATATATATATATATATATACACATATATAAATATATACACACAGACATGGATGCATACAAGAAGCATGTAGAATACCTGAAAAAAATATATTTCATCGTCCTCCCCTAAGTTCAATTATGCATTAATAGCAAGTAATAAAGCATACACTAATTCGACTAAATTACTCATACATGGTACTTAAATAATAAGGTACTTAAAATATATATCTGCACACATATATTCTCTCTATATATAATAGACATTATATACAGATTTTGAAATGATTTCCATTAGGAACCAATCATTTCTTCCCGTTAAAATATAATTAATTTATTTTTATATTGTCACTTGCAGATGTTTAATGCCTTTTAATTCTCTTCCAAATAAAACATTCTTAATATCTAGCTTTTTTTCTTGATTCTGAACCTTATTTTCCAACACTTTTTCCACTGTCCTCCCCTAAGTTCAATTATGCATTAGTAGCGAGGATTAAAGCATTGAAGTATTTAGTTCAACTAAATTGAATTATCTTATTTTTATAGTTTTTCATGATTTTTTGTTGATTTTTTTCACCTCTTTATTCTCTGTAATAGAGGTTTGAGCAATGATTATAGTTATATTTATGGCATTATTTTTACTTGTGCTTATTAGGAACATTAGGAGGCAAGGTGACTTAAGTACCCTGTGAAATGATGTTTCTTGTCTCTGGTCTCAGTGAAACGAATTTGACTAATCCCTGTATTTTCTTTATCCCAGAAAACTTGTCCAGTAACTTCTTATTGTTTTCTGGCTTCATTTTTAATGAAAATGTCAAAGTATATGTGACACAGTTCTTCCAGTAATATGTGAACTCATTAGTTGCTGGACAAAGAGATAATGTTTAGAAAACCAAAAGAAAATATAAAAACTGATCAATTCTTAGCATCTTATGCCCACTTTTCTTCCATTTTGTTATTATTGATATAGAAATGGAAGGAGATCATATAGAAACAAAGTTCATATTTTAGAATTTTGAATAAATTACCTAGAAACTATCTTTCTAAGTTATGAACCTCTCCATGGTTAGCTAGATTTATATTTAGGTGTCACACATAATGTACCTCTGGAACTTTACATGAATACTTTAATGGGACATAAAAGGATTTGCACTGTACTAGTATAGCCTTTGAGAACCTAGGATCACCTCTATGCAATCCTAAGGCATTGCTGGAAGGTTGGCAGTGGAGGAGATGGAAAGATAAATAGATACACATATATATGTATATATGTATATATATATATGTATATATATATAACATGTGGGTATGTATATATGGAGAATACAATAATAATAATAATAATTAAAATAACTTACATATATAGCATCTACTTATCTGCTAAGTGCTTTACAAATATTATTTCATTTGATTCTCACAACAACTTTGGGAGATAGGTGTTAATTATTATCCCCATTTTACAGATCAGGAAACTGAAATAAACAGAGGTCGGTGACTTGCCCAAGATCAAACAACTAGTAACTAAGACTATAGTCTTAGGCTATATTTGAATTCAGGTCTTCTTAACTTCAGACCCAGAGCTTTATCTACTGTGCTACCTAACTGCTATATTATATATATATGCATCTATATATATAATGTACATATATACATACATACACACACAAATTTAATATAGTTAAAATTAATACAATTAACCTTTTCCCTTAGAGTACAATATTAGGAGTTAGCTGAAATGTCCCCTGAGCTTTTAGAGAACTTAGTATGATAGTTTATTTCAGTTATATTCACTTACATATGCAAGTATTTGTATAAATGTCAATGTCTCTATTGGTAAGTGTCTTTAGGATTTAGAAAAATGTGCATCTATTTAGTCTAAGATGACATACCAGTTATAGGATAAAAAAAATTAAACAAGCATTCCTCACATCTCTGACCCTGACCACAAAGCAAAATCCCAACAAGAGTCATTAAATTACAATGTGTACTTAAAATAACAAATTTGAAATCAAAATGTTCCAAGTCATTAAACTTCCAAATGATCTTTGAATGAAACCCTTCTACATTTAGGTTCTGGACATCATTTTGGCTCCCACCAAAGCATCAAGGGAGAGATTGGCAGGGGGTCCTGGGTGGGAATATAAACAGGCAGCACTGAGTGGGAATATAAACAGCCAAAGCGGTTGGGGTCCCTATGGGAAGCAGCATTCCTTTTGCATAGTTTATGTGTGGACATCAGAGTCCAGACCTAGCTTCAAAAAGCATGGGCAGATTTTTAGAGCGAAAAGTGCATCCAATTTCCTGGAAACCAAAGCACCCTGCAAGAGGCCCACTTCTGGAGAAACTCCAGGTGAAGAGTGAAGATAATGATTAGGAATTATTCCACTAAGTTTGCTGTTACATCTCCAGGCTATGTTAGGGCTAGTTGGAATGATCTAGGGTTTAATCTTTGGAGGAAAAAAAAAGAAAAAAAAAAGTTTTTTGCAAAGGTCAATGTAGAAAAATCACTCATATGTTTTGTAAATAAAAAGCTTTTAATAATAAAAAAAATAATAATCTTTGGAGGATCCAGACACATAAAGGAGAAGAGAAAGAAGGTTATAAAAATAGGGAAGAAGGAGGAAGAATAGAATGAAGAGGAAGATATTCCTAAAACACTGGTCTATCCATGTCATTCTCCTGTTCATTAAAATTTAGTGGCTTCCTATTAATTTGAAGAGCAAGTATAAACTCCTCTGCTAGGCATTTAAAGCCCTGCAATCAGCCAATCAAAATTCATTAAGCACCATGTGCTGAACACTATACCAAAAGCTGAGGATAGATACAAAATTAGTCCCTTCCCTTAAGGAGAACACATTCTAACCAGAGAACTAATATTACTAGGTGCACTCACAGAGAAAGAATAAATGGAAGGCAGTCCAAGATGGCAAGGCTCTAGCAGTTGAGATTGGTGGTAAAGCTTCCTATAGGAGTTGTCTCTCTCTTGAACTGAATTTTGAAGAATTCAAATGAAACCAAAAGATGAAGGAGACAGGAAAGACCATTCCAAGAATGGAGTATGGCTGCTAAGGAAAGGAGTGTCCTATTTCAGGAACTTAAAGTACGCCAGTATGACTGGAAATCATAAAGGTAAGAAGAGGCTAACCACCTTTATATTTTGTTATATGTTAGCTTTATTTATTCTTCCATTCAGTCAAACTGGCCTTGCTGTTTCTTACACTCAATATTCTCTCTCATTTGTAGTTTTGCACAGCTGGGTTTCATACTCTAGGTATTCCCTATCTCCTTACCTCTGCTTCTTCTCAATTTCAGAACTCAATTCAAGGGCTATCTCCTACATAAAGCCTTAGCTAATTCTCTTCCCTGTTCACTAGATGCTAATGTTTCTCTCTCTAAAAAAATGACCTTGTATTCATTTTTTCCTGGTATATATTATAGCTAATATATGTAGCTATTGTTTATTCTATTAGAATGTAAGCCCCTTGAGGGCAGGGATAGTTTCATTTTTATTTCTGTATCCCCAGTGCCTAGCACAGTATTTTATACATGGAAAGTACTTACTATATATTCGTTGAATTGAATTGTTTTACTGATAGTCCTGAGTACTTAGTTTGGTGCTTTGTCCATAGTGAATACTTAATAAAATGCTTATTGGTTCATTGATTGAGGAGGAGAATATTATTGCCTCCAGAATGCTACTTTCCACCCCCACTCCTTATTCCCCTATGCCTCATTCAGGTAGCCTTTTATAACTCTTTTCTTTAACTCTTTTTTTTCTTTCTTTTTTTCCCCTCTAACTCCTTTGGGTTTGTCCTTACTACTCCATCCACTGGCATCCTTCTCTGAGACCTTGCCCTGGCTGTTCTAGGACTCCAAAAAAGTCCTTAGCCAAGCTAAGGATCATGGTTTAGGTCATTCTTGGTAGTGCACAAACCTTGTGGTTTCTGATGACCAGCCTAGCTTGGGAGGGGTGCTGTCCCATTGTATGGCTCCACATTTGTGAAGGGTTTGGCCCCAGAAATTCTCATAAGACTCTTTTCAAAGGATACCAGGGGAGTATTCACACTATCAAAATAATGATCTCCACAATCTTGAAATAAGGATTCTATAATCACTGTATTGTGGGAGCAGAGTGGCCTGAAATAGCCATTTTAATCAAGTTTCACTTTTGTAGAAATATTAGAAGCCTTCCACCACCACCAATTGACTTACTCTGGGGCTCCTCTAAAAGTAAGTCTTTCTGTGAACCATGAGTATATTCCCTTGTGCCAAATAGCCCCATTTATCTTCTACAAAACATCTTTCACCTTCTCCCAGAGCCTCCTAAGCTTTTTCCTTTCTTTGCTAGATTGTGTGGCCAAATTCCTGTTGTTAACCAATTAGTGGAATGATGATTTCCTGTGAGAAGAGAACATCCTTTTGTTTTGTTTTGTTTTTGTAATCCCAATGCTTAGCATAGTGCCTCAAATCCAGTAAATTTGCTGATTGGTTGATGTCATATGTCAATTTAGAATCTATGGTGTCTGTGCATGAATTTCAGAAGATCTGTGAACTTACATGGGAAAAATTACATTATTTATAATCAATGTAATTAGTAAATCAACATAATTGGTTTCTTGGGGTTTTATGTATTTTATTTTATGCAAAAGGCTCCATAGGTTTTAACAGACTCCTAAAATTGTCCACAACACAAAACAACTTAAAGATTTCTTATCTAATTCCTATTATAATGGAGTTTAAGGGGAATAGATGAGGGAGGAGAGAGGATTAAAGTGCCAGTGTGGAGGAAGAAAGCTGTGGTCTAAGGTATGGCACAGAAGCTAAAGCAGATATCTGTTTCCAAAGTCACCTTTACTAGTAGTAAGGATAATGGAAAATATAGAGAATTTTAGGCACACAAGAAAGGTTTTCCTCATCTAGTCATTTGTATACCTCCTCCACTTGCTCATTGATGCTTGAAGTCTCACAATTAGAAATTCATTGCCCTAATTGAAGCTTCTCATCAGTCTGTTGAACTGTAAAACCACAGGGGAAAAGTTATACTTAATTCTCAATCAGACATTTTTGCCTTGGTGTTAATGAAAATTTCAATTCCTCTCCAGTGAAAAAGTAAGGAAAATAAGAAGAAAACAGAGAACACTTAAGATTCATGTAGGTGTTAGGAGCTGAAAGGAGAAAGTGTGCTACTTTCCACTTATTAATTTTATTAACTTGACTATTTTGCCAAATGTAAGTATTGCTTTCCTAGAAAATTGGGAATATGAAGATGTCCTATCTCTTTACTTTCTATTTCTTTCTAATCATATAGTAGCTGAACATATAGTTGAAACTTTTTTGTGGTAGGAAAGGAAAAATATTCATGACACATGGATGTATATACACATATATAATATGTGCAATGAGTTATGTGTGTATAAATGTATATTATATATGTTGTTATATATGTATATGTATGTGTTATATTTATAAAGTAGGTGTATATCATTTATCTATAGGTATACATATTGATGTTATCTATTATATGTGTATATATTCATGTTATATATCACATATGGATATATAACATTACATAGCAGATATATGTATAGAGTATTACGTGTGTGTGCATATGTTATATGATATGGGTATATATTTTATAATTTAGATGCATATTGTATCATAGTATGTATATTTATGACTATATATACATACACATCTATGTATATAAATACACAATACACATGTATGCTGTGTTCCTCTAGAGAATACAAGCTCCATGAGAGTAGGGTCTGTTTCACTTCTGTTTTTATATCCACATCATGTCTAAAACAGTGCCCAGAACATAACAGGTGTTTATTAAATTCTTGCTGATATATTGATGCAGCCTAGGGAAGGGGCAAGAAAGATACTTGGTTTATGGGAAGAAAAGAAAAATAACAAAGAACAGTTACTAGGATTTCATCATTTTTTATAACTTTGGAGAGGAAGGGAGAGAATGAATCAGGGGAAAAAGTTCAGGATAGATAAGCAAGACTAAAGGACTGTCCCTCATCATGAATGAATAAGTAAGAAAAAACTCATCTCTCCCTGAGGCAGCCTATGTGCAGCTCTACTTGGGTGGAAGGTGATGGCTAAGATTGTCTTCCAGTTCTGATGATGTCTAGATGGCAGACTGGGCCCAATCTCACCAGAATTTAAGGCAGAAGCTTATTTGTTTCATTAAGCTCACTGCTCAGTTGCCTCCCTAGTGCTGAAGTGAGTACAACCGGTAAATCCTTAATTGTTCCTCTCTCTCCATCATTAGTCCATTTACATTTCCCCCACCAATCCTCTGTTTTAAATTCTTCTTTAATTCCAATTTTTGCTGATCCTTTCACTTTCTTTCTGGAAGGAAAGAACAAATCTATTCACATTTACAGACTTTTCCAAGCTACTTCTCCCAAGCTTACCTGCTTTTAAAAGCCCCAAACTTGTACTTGTCTCTAGTATTTCTAGACTTCTGCTTCCTCTCCTCCAGTCCCTAGTTCTTCCATTTCATTGAACTGTAAGAAACCCATACTAGAAAATTTCAGATTTGGAAGGAAATTCAGAAGTCATGTAGACCTAGAGAAGAATAGAGTACTGGATTTAAAATCAGAAGAAGTAGATTCAAATACCACCCCAGACATTTACTAACTGTGTCATCCTGTGCAAATCACTTCATTTCTCTGGGCCTCAGTTTCCTCATCCGTAAAAAGAGAAAAAATAGATTTAATGACCTCTGAGATCCCTTCCAATCCCATATCTACACTTCTATGATTTCCCTACAACAGAATTGTTGTTTTTTCCCATGCTTTTTGTATCCTTATCCACAGAGGCAATCTAGTGAAGTCTATAGACTACTTCTCAGAATAACATTTAAGGTACATAAAATAAACTATACTGTGTTATATAGGATAAAAATATTTTAAAAACACATTCACAGATGCTAGGTTAAGAACCTGTGCTACACATTATAGATAAATGGTTATCCCAATCTTCTAAGAAAAATGTACTAGCGTTTGGGGAAAATGTTAATTCAGCTAAGTTTATTTTTGATATTATTTCTCCCTAGCCACTCCTACTGGCACATCCTTTGCTTTATGACTTCCAGTGAAGGTGGGGGAGATCACAATTTCTTCAGACAGATCATTCCACTTTAATTCACCCAAATGCTCCAGAATTTTATATCACATACAAAGTCCAACCCCATGCATGGGAATGCTCTTTTAACATTACTAACAGTGGTTCATATAACCTTAGTGAAAACATGGTATATTAGGGCTTTCTAATCTTTGGATGAGAGCAATGAGAAAAGAGTCAGCACACTGAGTGGGCAACACAAGGAGTGATAGCTGTTGGGAAGGATTGAAGGGAGGTTGGAATCCATGTCCTCAGAAATTTCTCCTGTCTTTAAATTTTGTGATTCTGAATCAAATTTCTATTTATTATATTGGGTTTTTTTGTGGGGAGGAAAAAAATTTCAGTCTATCTGCAGGGAATTTTTTTAGGATGAGCCAGTGAGCTCCCTGCAAACCGTCCAGCCAATGTTTGTGCTAAGCAAATGTATGTTCACCAAAAGCAATGTAAATAAGCATTTTTCAATGTATTCTCTGTCATCCAGCATTAAGTAACCAAACAAATTTCTTACTGAGCCCCATACATTCACATTTTGGGTTTTTGTTGAAAAATTAACCAGTTTTTGGCTAAATCCATATTCATCTCCATTATAAACTACAGAAATTGATCCTATTACAAATTCAGGTGAAAAGAACTTGTGGGGAAAACAGGAAGCTATCTTAGTGAAGAAGTTCTAGAGTTCACTCAAATAGCTCAGATACCAGAACTTTCTGGAAAACCTATAAGTATTCATTTTAAGGGTTTCCAAAAACATCTTTTGAGGTCAAAACCACTCACATTTACAGGTTTTTCCAAGCTACTTCTCCCAAGCTTACCTGCTTTCTTAAAGCCCCAAACTTGTACTTGTCAAAAGCCAATTCCAAAAAATTCCAAAAAACAATTCCAATTCCAAATCTCTTAACAGTAAATGAGAACACAGGTTCTCTAGTCAGCTCACTAAGGTGAGTTGATCCAGATTACAATTAATCTGTATCCCAAATAAAGGTAAATGGGAATGGAATTTGGATAGAGGCTCCTAGACACCTGTGGCTGGCAAATACCACCCTGACCCCTTTTCCCTGGGCATTTCATAAGGGTCCCCAGGTGAGGAATCCCACAGATCGAATGCACTGATTGGATATAGTCCTGTTAGAGCAGTAGGGTGGGAGAAGGTCAATTCCAGGAATAAAGCTTAAAAGTGGCAGGATCCTAAAAGTCTCACAGATTAAAGTAGGGGGCAAGGGATGAGTGAGGCAAGTTTCAATTCTCAAGAGGCATCAATTCTTAAGAGGTCTGTCAAAGTCATTTACCGCTCCTGTTTTACCTATCCTAACCACAGCAGTGGAAAGGATGCCTTCTCAGATGTTAGCACCCTGAGAAAAATACCAGTAGGCCTAGGCTCCCCTAATCAGATGACTTTTTAAAAATTTCAACCCTACTTCCTCCCTGAGTTAAACTGCCCGTTTTTTTTCTCAATGAAATTAACCATTTGTCACATTAACAATTCCCTTTAGTCCTTGCCAAAGAACTGATTGCCCAAAATCAGCTGCCTCCAATTTTTCATCTGAGGAAAAGGCAATATGGTTCATAGTTTCTAAAATCAGAAAAATTGGTCTTAAACACCAGCTCTGCTACTTACTATCTTCGTGGCCTTGGGAATGCTACTTAATTCCACTGGGTCTCAGTGTAATCAACTAGAAAGTAGAAATTAGATTATTTAATCCTTATTTTGTCCTACTATTTGATGAAATATATTTTGATTTCAGTTTTTTAAGTAGGTTTTTATGGATACCTTTTGGGTTTTTTTTAATATCATAATAGATTTCCCCATTATCTATTCTTCTTCCCCTCTGAGAAAACCAAATAAGGTACAGTGGTTAGAGTTCAAATCTACCATCAGACACTTCCTAGCTGTGTGGCACTGGGCAAATTACTCAACCCTATTTGACTTCGTTCCTCATTTGTAAAAAATGAGCTGGAGAAGGAAATGGCAAGCCACTCCAGTATTTTTTTTTTTTTGCTATTTCTGAGGCAATTGGGGTTAAGTGACTTGTCCAGGGTCACACAGCTAAGAAGTGTCTGAGACCACATTTGAACTCAGGTCCTCCTGACTTCAGGGCTGGTGCTCTAATAACCACTGAGCCACCTAGCTGCCCCAAGCCACTCCAGTATCTTTGCAAGAAAACTCCAAATGTGGTCACAAAAGAGCTATATACGACTGAAACAACTGAACAACAACACTTTTTAAAAGTTAAAAAGAAGTGGAAAAAATCAGAACTATCTTTCAATAGATGGAAAAAGTCTGAAAACATACAAACTTCCCACCTTCACAAAAGGACGAGTTGAGGTGTCCTCTCATATTCCTTCATTTGAATCATGCTTGATCTTTATAATTTTGTTACATTCAGTGTGTGTGTAGTTCTTTTCATTTAAATTATTGAAGCTATTTTATATATTGTTTTCTTGACTTCATTTCATTTCATATCAGTTCATGTGGGTCTTTCTATGCTTTGTATGCATCATATACATCATTTTTATGGTAATATTTTTATTACATTCATGTGCTACAGTTTCTTTAGCCATTTCTTGAAATCTATGGTCATCTGTTTTGTTTCCAATTCTTTACAATCACAAAAAGTGTTGCTATAAATATTTTGGTACATATGAAGACTATCTTCTTATGAATGACTTCCTTGGAATTTAAGCACAGTAATGTAATGTCTGTCTCAAAAGATATGGATATTTTAGTCATTTTATTTGCAATATTCCAAATTGCTTTTCAATATGATCATACCAATTCGCAACTCTACTAAGCAATGTATTAATGTGCCTATCATCCCACAACCCCTCTAACATTAACTATTGCCATTGGGGGGTCATTTTTGACAATTTGCAGGGTGTGAGATAAAACCTTTGGGTTTTTAAATTTGCATTTTTTTATTATTAGTGATTTAGAACATTCTCTCATGGTTGTGAATACTTGGCAATTCTTCTTTTGGGAAGTATTTGTTCATATCCTTTGACCACTAATCTACTAAAAATTGGCTTTATATGTATGTGTCTATATAAACACATTATATATATTCATATATGCAAATATGTATGTAAATGTATACACATGTGTGTGTAATTAGATCCATTTGTTGCAAAGATATTTCCCATTCTACCACTTCCCTTCTTATCCTAGGTGCACTCACTTTGTCTGTAAGGAGAGTATATACTCTTATTCTGGCAATCTTACCATTATCCAAAATAATATTTTAGAACTTCTTTTGGGGATTCAGTTTCAAAGGAAATTTACTAACCACAGGAGAAAATCACTGTTATTACTTTATAGCCACAACTTGTTTTAAACCCAAGCCATGATTACTCAGCTTGATTACCCACCTTATCAATCAGACTTGATTCTACATTGCTATTTCCTAAAATTCAAATTAACTCTTGATGGCTACAGATTACTACCACTGAAGATATTTTTAAAAATTCAGTAGATATTTTATACAGGAGGGAGTATGTAGGATTGTCATTATATAGGCAAGAAAACAGGAGAAGAAATACATTATGAGGAACAGAGAGAAGGCCAATTTGGCCAAAATGTGTAGTACTAAAGAGGAGTAATGTCCATCAAGATGATAAAGATACTAAAGGTTGAGATCAGGTTTTAAGAGCTTTCAAAGCCAAACAGAAGATTTTATGCTTTATCCTAAAGGCAATAGGAAGTCACTGGATTTGATTGAAAAGAGGAGTAACATGTCAGATTTAAATTTAAAGAAATTTACTTTGGCAGTAGTTTGTAATATGGACTGGGGTAGTCAAGTCAATAAATGGTTATGTAGGTTTATTATGTGCCAGAAGCTTTCTAAGCACTGGAAAAACAAATGCAAGCAGAATAACAGTCCCTGCCTTCAATGAGCTTACATTCTAATGGAGGAAGATGATACATAAAAAGAAACTAAAAAGGCAGAAGAATGGAGGGAATGGAGAATACTCTGGGATGTGGTAGAGAAAGTTCTAAGAGTCTGGAGTGCAGCCTGGAAGGGAATGGACTGGTAAGAGACCTGAGTTAGGGAGCCCAATGATAAAGCAATAATCTAGGTGAGGGATGAGTTAGGTCTGAATTATTGTGGTAGCTGTGTGAGCCTTGAGAAAGGGTTAGCTGTGAGAGATATAATAGATGGCAATATTTGGCAACTAATAGACTATATGCAGTGAGGAAGAGTGAAACTAGCAATGTTATAAGACTGTGAGACTGAAAGGATTGGTTGTACCTATCTGCAATACCTATGCAGAAAGTGTGGAAGAACTTAGGAATACCCACAATATGTCTAAAAAGTCAGCAAAGAAAACTAAGAAAGAGCAGTGAGGTAGAAGACAAACCAGAAAGGAGTTCATGAAAATTCAGAGAAAAGAGTATCTGGGAGGATAGGGAGGTCAATAGTGCCAAGAATATCAGATATATTGAGGAGGATAAGGATTATGAAAACATGGCCAGATTTGGCAATTAAGAAACTATTGGTAAATTTGGAGAGAACAGTTTCAACTGAATGTTGAGATTAGAAATACAATTGCAAAGGGTTAAGGAGTGAGTGAGAGAAAATAAAGAACAAGTAATAGTTGTACATTTGCTTTTTCAAGGACTGGCTGAGAAAGGAAGGAAATAGAGTTTGAAGCATAGTGAACTTTTTTTTTAATGTTGGGGAGATGGAGGCATGTTTGAAAGAAGTAGGGAAGGAAGAAATCACTTGGAAGAAGTTGTGGGAAGGAAAGAGACACAGAGAAACACACATACAGAGACAGTAACAGAGCCAGGGAGACAGAGAAAAACTCACAGAGAGAAAGACAGAAAGACAAAGAGAGGCAGACAGACACAGAGACAAGACAGAGAAAAAGAGAGAGAGAGATTGAAAATGTAGTCTACTGAAAAACATCAGGAGGAGATGAGGTCCAATACATATGCAGAAAGGATCAGCCTTGGGAAGAAAGGTCACCTCTTTGTCAGAGACTGGGAAAAAGGAGAGCAGATGATGTTGAAAGGAATTGATATGAATAAATAGAAGAGCTTATATCCAATGGCCTCAATATTCTCAGTAAAGAAAGATGCAGGATCCTCAGTTGAGGCAGAGAAGGGCGAGAGGGCTGTGGAAAACTTGGGAAAGAAAAGACATTGGAATAACTTCTAGATAGGCTTCTTATAGTGATAGTCCAGGCGAGGCTAGCTATCATGAGTTTGTAACCCATTAAACATGGCTGATCCAATTCAGGTTATTCATTCTGAAACTTCCTTCACTGAGAGACAAGCATTTGCTGCACAAGTTCAAATCACCTGAAACAAAAGAACCTGAATGAAAGACAGCAGGGGTCAGCTCCTGGAACAAGACATCCTGTGCTCCCCCATCCTATGAGAAGGGAAAGCTTCTTTCCATTAACTGCTACAAAAAAAGGCTGTGACTTTAAAACTACCAGACTGGATCATTCTCACTTCTTCTGGCAGCATCCAAGGGTCCTATTCACCTAGTGCCACATACTGAACTGGAAAGAGGGAAGGTCCACTTAACTCTCTTTTTTGGCTCTGTAGTGCCAAGAAATGGGCTTGTTTTTTTTTTTAATTTCCATTCCTAGGTACAAATAATGAAGTCCCTGAACCCTGAAATACCAGCCACAGTTATCTTGAAGACAGAATCTTAGGCCAAATGTTGTTGACAGCTCAGCAGGAAAACCTAGAGAAGTCCAAGGGTTGGGACACAACTCCCAGTTGGCTTTAGACTTGAAACTTGGTGGAACTGATGCTAGGAATTGCACTAACCTATGAACCTAATCCCCTTTCCCCCAGAGACTGGGGTATAAAGGGGGATTGTGTCTTCCAGATAAATAGGGAATGGGAAGATGTTTGTATGTTTCTTGCTTTACCTGAATTAAATATTCCTTTGTAAAAGCTAATCTTACTGTTAAGTAGTAAATGGAATTGGAGTACAGGATACCCCTAAAACTTAGGGAATGCCACTGGGGAGTGCTTGTACTAATGGTAGAAATACTGGACATCCTCCAGCTACCCTAACACAACTAGAAAACCTATGGTAGAGTGAAATGTAACATATCTGGCTTTCAGGAACTGGAACACAGAGTACTTACTATCTTAGTAATTTCTTTTGCATCGAATTAGGCTTTTCATTACCTAGATACAGTGTAAAGATAAGGTCAGCTAGAACTAATCTATCATAATTTTTGTATTTAGGAAGATAGGCTGTGCTTTGAAGAGAGCCTCCATAATTTCTCAAGGTTTTATTTTTTTTAACCTCTTTCTATCTCTTCAATTATTATTTTTCACATCCTACTTCCCTTTTGAAAAAATATCTTGGGATTTTGAAATTCTGTTGTAAATCTTGTGTCTTTTCTTCTTTCTCCACTTTCTCCTTTCACATTTGCTTTTTTATTGACTTCCAGCCCAGATAGTTCTGCATATTTATTATGGATGAGAAATCAGTAATTCATCGTCTCCTCTTTTGTCATCAACTTTTTCCATAAGTGGTAGGAAAAGCACTGGATTTGGATCTAGACCCTGCTATTCACTACTTCTAATATATACACACTATTCACTACAGCTACATGAATGTAAGCAGGAAGTTATTTAACTTTTCAATTTTAATTTGCTCATCTGTTAAATGGAGCTAGTAATATGTGTACTGCCTATCTTATGGAGTGGTTGGTAAATTGTTTTATAAGCCATAAAGTATCAATAAATGGAAACATAATATTGTATATTCTAAATAATTTCAAGGGCCAATTTGGTCCCCTTGCCTTTTTTCTTTTGACTAGTATTTCTCTTCTGAAATTTAGTCTCAGGGGGTCACATTCTCCTATGTCTTTCAAACATGATTAATCAACTAAATGTTTGTATGCTTTGAATTATAAATCATACTTTCCCTTGTCAAATTCCTTTTCTTGTTTCATTAGTGTATTATAATATTTTTCTTAAGGTGGCTAAATAAGTCTTTGCTCTTCCTTTATTTAATTTCACAGTATATTTAAGGATGGACTTATTAATAGATACATAGAAACCTCCCTTTCCCACCCCAGAAAAAGAAACCCAACTATCTCATGACCTGCTTCCTGAGGGCCAAAAACTCCCTTAGGAGACAAAGATTTTCATTCTACAATGAAAAAGATTAAAATGTTTTATGAGTGTTAACACCTTACCTTAAAATTCATACTAATGGATTAGTGACTGAAATAATGTCCTATCCTCCAAAGCATGTTTTTAATAAGGGAGAAGGTTTAGATCTGAGCCCTATCTGAAAAAGTGGGATGGGTGGGTGGGTGGCATGTTAATCACAGAAAGGGGAAGGGAATTTAAAAAAGGATGCCTTGGATTCCCTAAGATAAATATCACTGCTTTTTATAATTTTGATTGAACTTGGTCCATTTACAGCCATTGTGTAGTTCACATACCATACTTCCCTGACTTTACATTCCATGTCCTCAGTGGTTTCAGGGGAAGGGGGAGGTGGAGAAGATTGTATCTGTTAGACTGACTCTTTCTTCCCATAAGAGAATGCTGTAGCTGGCGGTCTACTTTGGGATGGGAATCTTAATCACTACTTTCTTAAAGTATCCACATACTCTACCTCATAAGTGGTTTTCTTTGGCTACACTCCATCATATCAAGTTTGTCTGCAACACAATCACCTTATAACCATGTTATCTCTAGCAACTATTTCACATTTAAATAATATTTGAACAAATCCTATCTTGGTGTTTTTAATAGTATTAGTGTACAGGCTAGCCATCAGATTTCATCATTTTCTCCCCTACAGATTATTCTTCCAAAATTAATCATAATTTACTCCACTGTTACAGCTTATGTCATATTCTTTCTTCCCTGACATCTGAATTACTAAATAAATGTCTCTCTGAATTCTATTCAGGGACTTTTATTTTTTCTACTTCAATTCAAGAAGCACTTATTAATATTCAAAACACTGTTCCAAGCTTCTGGAAATACAAAGACAATAAAACAATGACAACCAGCACCAAGTCAGTCCCCAGGAATTTACATTTTACTGCCAGGATAAATCAATTACACAGATAATTAAACAAAATATAATTTGATATTTCAATTACTTTATAATGAAGATTTTCATAATATAATCTTGAGATGAGATCTGACTGGCTCATTCTTTTACATTCACCCATAATGTAAGAATAATTAATTATGAGTCTCAAAATAATGTGTATAAAGTGCTTTGTATACATTAAAGTGCTATATAAATGATTGTCTTCTTTTTATTGTCTATCTCTGACAGTGGTGATTTAGTTGATTTTAAGATCTGTCCTCTTTCTTTCAGATCTTCTCTTTCCATTTACTACTCTTCTTTTACCCACAGAGCTTGAGGGCAACCAATATATGCCCTACATAGAAAAACTTGTTGATTCTCCTCTATTCTGGCTTTCTTGCCAGAATATTGGTTTTTCCCAAATAGTTCCATTCATCTCTTTGACCTGCATAGGTAGTGTAGATGTCTAGGATATCCTCATTCCAATTCTGTTTTCAATACTCCTTTCTCAATCACTTATTTCTCCTTACTTATTCATTTACCCATTTATTTATTTGTTTTTGTTTATTTATCTTTCTCCTTTGCTTTCTCCTTTCTAACTTTTGATCTAAAACAAACTCAAAGTATATGTTTCAGCCTTTGCAAATTCCCTAATGCCTCTTCTCTAACTCACTGCTATTCTTTCCATCTTCACCAGTCATCAATTCATTCTTGCTTCATGAAATTGGCTTTAAAATCACCTTAGCACACTTTCTCTATCCAAGACCAAATGGCTTCCTAAGATCTCACAAATGGTCAATAAATGATCTAAAATTATACTTAGTCTCCTGGTACTTAAATTCTCCATCAATAAGACCAACAACTGGCTACTGCCAAAGTCCAAGCAGATATGTCAGGAACAGGAACGAAGCACATGCTAGCACAGGGTAACTATTGTAGTTATTGTAGTTATGTGTGTAAAGGCCAACTTCATCCTTGCCACCTGAGAAGTAGACATGAACAAGGAAGACCTGAGTAAATACATGGAGAGAGGAGAGGATTATTCCCAATCAGTAATTTATTCAATAAAAACAACAGTATTTGAATGGAAGCCATGGAAAGGAGAATAATTTAACTGAGAGAGGAGAGTTCCAAACCTATAATTTCATTAATGTGATAACATATCTATAACTTACAATGTTAATGTAAATTGCCAAGGCATTGATAGGTTAAATGATTTGGCCAGAATTACACAAGTGTATGTCAGAAGCAGGACTTGCATCTAGATCATTCTGATCTCTAGCTTCTATTCCATAATACCTCTCAATAAAGTGAATATAATAAGAATTAAGCTAATGACTGTTTTGCTTTTCTTTTATATATTTGAATCTAATAGAAAAAATTATTTTTAAACTTATGCTAACTTAGAAAAGCATTTTTAATAATATTTAATTCTTCTAGGGGTTGGTTAAGATGTTTTAAAAATCATTTTTAAAAGTCCCAAATCAAATTTTTCTTTGTATTTAGAGAGGCCCTATGTGCCAATTATCAAGGAAATCAATTTGAAAGAATACATGTATTTACATAAACATATCTACATTTGCATGTATATTTGTATATGATATAAATACATTGTATACCTCTAGCATTACATATGAGGGTATGTATGTATAAGATATATGAGTATATTTATATATAATGTATATGTATACACATTTAACAATAGAGACATAGGTATATAATATGCATTCATATGTATATAACATTATCATGCAATAACACACAGATATGATATGTAATATGCATATATATATCAACCTCTCACTATATTTAAATATGCATTTTGCTTATGACTGTATATTATAGCTGAAGTGAAACTATAGATATTATGGACTTCAACTATAGGTGCTACTGTCACACCTCATTATGGCATAGAGGAGACCCCAAGATTTCCAAGTCCATGTTATCAGGACATAGCTTCTATCATGCTGATGCAATACAGAACTAAGAAATAGGCACAGACCCAGAAAAATACCATATCTTCTATGTGAACACTAGTCTAAGTACAGAATGCCTCATCATTAAAACTGTCCACTAGGTGATGATTTTTTTGGCCAGAACAACCCATGCAATGCTTATCATATTTAGCAATTCAGCATTTCTGTGGTTTTAAGTTACGTGTAAAAAGAGGGTTTGAATTATGATTAGATGATGGTTAAAGCTTGTCTCATGTTTATATATTTCCCACCTATCATTTTGGTTTTTAACTGTCCATTTTGATTAATGTTGAAATAAACCTGCTACAGACAAGATTAGCCAGTTTTAGGCCACAATTATATGATTCATTACATGTTAGTACATTGAGTTTATAAATGTCCATACAAGAATGATTCCTTGAAGTAGTTACTGATTTCCCTGTATAATGTTATACATTCCAAATATTCTAAGGTCATGATTATTGAAATTCATAGTCATTATATCAGAACATAGATGTCTCAATGACTTTTAGATTTAATATATCCAAAGCCAGATCTAAGATCTTTCTCCAAATACACAGAAATGATCTCTCTGACTTAACTATTTTTGTCATCGGCACTATTGACAAAATGACTAAAATTGATACCACCCAATCCCCCATATTTGAAATCTTGACCCATTTCCTTATCTTTGTTTTATTTGCCAACTTCTGTTTGTTTTCATCTCTGCAATATATCTCATATTCTTCTCCCTTTTTATCCCCACTGACATCAACCTGATACAAGCCCTCATGATCATATCTTGAGACTGTTGGGGTAGCCTCCTAACAGGTCTTCCAATCTCCTCTTGATACTTTTCCCATTCACCATTCATAACAATAACTAATATTTATTTTAAAAACCTTTAGTTTGTCAAGTATAGATACATTATTTTGTTTTGAACTACCCAACACTCTAAAGCAAATACTATTGCTTACATAAACATATCTACATGTAGACAGAAGAAGCTTTCAAACCTGGTGGTCTCCTGACTCCAGGTCTAGCACCCTTCCATGTTTATTATGCCATGGTTTTATACCAGATTTACTAATTTTCTTTATCTGTAAATCCTATGTTTTTTCCCCTCAGCTCATGACCCTCAGTGAATCCTTATTTTCCTACTGAGTAAAGTTTAAATTCCTTTCCCCAGCACTCAGTGCCCTTTATAATTTTGTACCCCTTACTCTTCAGATTTCTGCCTTTCACATACTATACATTCTAGTCATACATAATTGTTTGCTATCTTTTCCTTCATAGCACTGTAGTTTTCCATCTTTTTTTATTCTGTCATTGGGAAACTGTGTAACCTTCAAAGCAAGTCATTTCATTTCTCTGGGCTCAACATTTCTCAATCTATAAAATTAGGGGGTTTTAACTAATTTATGTTAAAATTTCCTATTGTCTCTAAAATTCTAGGATACTATGCTTATTATTCCAGGAAGAAATCCTGGATACGAAATCCTGGATGCTCTTTAATACTCAAGCTTCAAGGAGAGTAATGATAAAAAGAAATAAATAACCCTATAGACAACAATCTATTTGTAGCAGTAGCTTTTTTGGGAAGTAAAAAATGGAAACAAAGTAGATGGTGATCAACTGGGTAATGACTAAACAAGTTTCAAGATAAGAATGTAATGGGCTATTACTGTACTACAGGAAAAAAAAAGACTATGATGAATATAGAGAAGCAAAGGAAGATAATATAGTTACAGAGCCATGATATTGAAGGCATAAAAAAGTAACTATAACAAGACCCATTGCTTCAGGGTTCTGGAGCATCCTTTCCCATTAAAAAACTCAATTCTAAATTCATATGAACCAGGTTCTGTCTTAAGGGAGGACAGATCAGATAAAGAAAAGTTATATCCACAAAAAGAAATTCCATTCAAATAACGGATGATAGCATAAAATATTTGGGAATCTATCTGCCAAGGAAAAGTCAGGAACTATATAAACTAAACTACAAAACACTTTCCATACAAATAAAGTGAGATCTAGTCAATTGGAAAATCATCAAGTGCTCATGGATAGGCTAAGCGAATATAATAAAAATGACAACACTACCCAAACTAACTTACTTATTTAGTGCCATACCAATCAAACTCCCAAGAAATTATTTTACAGAGCTAGAAAAATAGTAGCAAACTTCATTTGTAAAAAACAAAAGTTCAAGAATTTCAAGGGAATTAACGAAAAAAAAAAAGGCTGATGAAGGTGGCCTTGCTGTACCAGATCTAAAACTATATTATAAAGCAGCAGTCATCAAAACCATTTGGTACTGGCTGAGAAATAGAATAATTAATCAGTGGCATAGGATAGGATCACAGGACAAACTAGGCAATAACTATAGCAATTTAGTGTTTGACAAACCCAAAGACCCCAGCTTTTGGGATAAGTACTCACTATTCGACAAAAACTGCTGGGAAAATTGGAACTAGTGTGGAAGAAACTAGGGCTTGGCCCACACCTAACACCACATACCAAGATAAGATCTAAATGAGTTCATGATTTAGATATAAAGAGTGATATTATAAGCAAATTAGAGGAACATAGGATAGTTTACCTTTCAGACCTGTGGAGAAGGAAGGAATTTGTGTCCAAAGAAGAACTGGAACTCTTAATTGAACACCAGATAGATAATTTTGACTATATAAAGTTAAAAAGTTTTTGTACAAACAAAACTAATGCAGACAAGTTTAGGAGGGAAGCATCAAATTGGGAAATCATCTTTACATTTAAGGGTTCTGATAAAGGCCTCATTTCTAAAATATATAGAGAATTGTCTCATATTTATAAGAATTCAAACCACTCTCCAATTGATAAATGGTCAAAGGATATGAACAATTTTCAGATGATGAAATTAAAACTGTTTCCAGTCATATGAAAAGGTGCTCCAAATCACTATTGATCAGAGAAATGCAAATTAAGACAGCTCTGAGGTACCACTACACACCTGTCAGATTGGCTAAAATGACAGGAAAAGATAATGATGGGTGTTGGAGGAGATGTGGGAAAACTGGGACACTGATACATTGTTGGTGAAACTGTGAACAGATCCAACCATTATGGAGAGCAATTTGGAACTATGCTCAAAAAGTTTTCAAACTGTGCATATCCTTTGACCCAGCAGTGTTTCTATTGGGCTTATATTCCAAAGAGATCGTAAAGGAAGGAAAGGGACCCACATGTGCAAGAAAGTTTGTGGCAGCCCTTTTTGTAGAAGCTAGAAACTGGAAACTGTGTGGATGCCCATCAATTGGAGAATGGATGAATAAATTATAGTATATGAATATTATGGAATATTATTGTTCTGTAAGAAACGACCAGCAGGATAATTTCAGAGAGGCCTGGAGAGACTTGCATGAACTGATGCTAAGTTAAATAAGCAGAACCAGGAGAACATTATACACAGCAACAACAAGACTATATGATGATCAATTCTGATGGACATGGTTCTCTTCAACAATGAAATGTTTCAAACCAATTCCAATTGTTCAGTGAAGAAAGCCATACACACCCAGAGAGAAGGATATGAAATGTGGACCACGACATAACATTTTCATGCTCTCTATTGGTGCTTGCTTGCATTGTGTTTCCTTTCTCAGATTTGTTAAGTATTTTAACATAATTAACATGTAGTGGATTTCCTGCCATCTAGGGGAGGGGTAGGGACTAGAGGGGAAAAATTTGTAACAGAAAGCTTTGTAAGGGTCAGTGTTGAAGAATTACCCATACATATGTTTTGCAAATAAAAAGCTTTAATAAAAAAAAAGAAAAGTTAGATCCTTTCTCACTGCATCTGACTCATGGAGCCTTTCCCAGAGTAGAAATCTGGGAACACTCTCTTAAAAAATTTAGATCTAGAGCATGTCCCAGAATCTACTCCAAAGTAATTCTTCTAGGAAGGTACTCAAAGTATACAGTAGCTCAAGAATAGGACAGTTATTTATTTTCCAACACAAAAGAAATGCTTAACCTTTAAGACTCATAAGCAGTCACTGACAAAGACTTAAAGCATGATACAAATACTTAAAACATGAAGAAGTATTTCACTTTCACCTCATGTCTGCACTTTCCAAACAATTCTTTCATATATCCTGGCAAGCCAAAGCAAGATTTGGAATCACTCTCTTGTTGCTGGTCATCTTGTCTTCCAAGAAAGATTATCATACTTAAAAGAAATACCTTTCGATGCCAGTTTCCCAAATCTGACATTGTCATTGTCATTTTCAGAGTCGTTGTCAGATTGACTCCAAGATCTCATGAGACTATAATATTTCCATCAAGGCTGAAGACATTTATCTTAAAATTGCTATGTAGTCACCTATGCTCAGAGGAAAAAACACAGCATAAGAGACAGTCAAAACTTTGACATCTGGTTTCAACCTCACTTACAAAAACATATATTATTGTCAAATATAATATTTGACAAATAGTCAAATACAAACATACACATAACTGTGGGGAGTAAGAACACGAAGCCTCTCCTCTCCACATGAAAGTCAAGGGACAAAGAAGAACTAGAGGTCATCATTAATCACAAAATAGATAAGTTCGACTATATCAAGTTAAAAAGTTTTTGTACAAACAGAATGAATGCGGACAAGATTAGAAGGGTAGCAGTAAACTGGAAAAATATTTTTACATCCAAAGGTTCTGATAAAGGCCTCATTTCTAAAATATATAGAGAATTGACTCAAATATATAAGAATTCAAGCCATTCTCCAGTTGATAAATGGTCAAAAGATATGAACAGACAATTTTCAGACGAAGAAATTGAAACTATTTCTGGTCACATGAAAAGGTGCTCCAAATCACTATTGATCAGAGAAATGCAAATTAAGACAACTCTGAGATACCACTACACACCTGTCAGATTGGCTAAAATGACAGGAAATGATAATAATAACTGTTGGAGGGGATGTGGGAAAACTGGGACACTGATACATTGTTGGTAGAACTGTGAACGGATCCAACCATTCTGGAAAGCAATTTGGAACTATGCTCAAAAAGTTATCAAACTGTGCATACCATTTGAACCAGCAGTGTTTCTACTGGGCCTATATCACAAAGAGATTTTAAAGGAGGGAAAGGGACCCACATGTGCAAAAATGTTTGTGGCAGCCCTTTTTGTAGTGGCAAGAAACTGGAAATTGAAAGGATGCCCATCAATTGGAGAATGGATGAATAAATTATGGTATATGAATGTTATGGAATATTATTGTTCTGTAAGAAACAACCAGCAGGATGATTTTAGAGAGGCCTGGAGAGACTTGCATGAACTGATGCTGAGTGAAATCAGCAGAACCAGGAGAACATTATACACAGCAACAAGACTATATGATGATCAATTCTGATGGACATGGTTCTCTTTAACAATGATGTGATTCAAACCACTTCCTATTGTTCA
Organism: Myrmecobius fasciatus; assembly: GCA_023553655.1. Taxonomy (NCBI): domain Eukaryota; kingdom Metazoa; phylum Chordata; class Mammalia; order Dasyuromorphia; family Myrmecobiidae; genus Myrmecobius; species Myrmecobius fasciatus. The sequence continues at coordinate 509,887 of JAJPUD010000850.1, read as the reverse complement.
GCGATGAAGATAGTCATATACATCCAGAGAGAGGCCTGTGGGAACTGAGTACAGACCACAACACAGCATTTTAACGCTTTCTGTGAATATTTCCATGCATTTTGTTTTCCTTCTTAGGTTGTTTTTTCTTCTTCTCTTTCTAGATCTGATGTTTCTTGTGCAGTAAGATAACTGTATAGATATGTATACATGTATTGTATTTGTCATATAATTTATCATATTTAGCATGTATTAGATTACCTGTCATCTAGGGGTGGAGGGTGGGGGGAAGGAGGGTAAAAGCTTGGGGAAAAAAGTTTTTGCAAAGGTCAATGTAGAAAAATCACTCAAATGTTTTGTAAATAAAAAGCTTTTAATAAAAAAAAAGAAAGAAAGTCAAGGGACAGCTGCCCAAGTCCCCAGCCATATGTTCAGAATAGAGCAAGAAGAGATGGACAACAGAAATTATCTCTTCCTTTAAAATCTGCTGAGTGGAGAACAATCCTCTTTGGGGAAGCCTCCCTGCTTCTTCTCTCTGTCACATAGGGAACCAACCAAAAGCATCTAGTTGTACTTATTTCTTATCAATGAACCCACCCAAAAGATCTGGAAGAGGCTCAGCTCCACACTTTATCTTCAAGAAGAGTTGACCACTGTTAAACTAAGCAAAGGGGCAGAAGCAGTAGCTGTTTGAAGAATGGTTATTGGTTCACTTTGGCTGGAATATAGAGTACATGAAAATAATTAATGAATATAACTGGAAAAATAGATTGAAGACAGACTATCAAGTGCTTTGACTGTCAGACTAAGAAGTTTGAACTTTATTTAGTAGACCATAAGAAGTCACTGGGGCAGCTAGGTGTTAAAGTGGATAGAATTCTTGGTCTGGAATCAGGAAACTTCCTCATGAGTTAAAATCTGGCCTGAGACACTGCTCAGCTGATAACCAGGCAAGGCCGTTAACTCTGTTTGCCTCAGTTTCCTCATCTGTAAAATAAGCTGAAGAAGGAAATGGCAAACCACTCCAGTATCTTTGTCAAGAAAACCTCGAAAGGGATCATGAAAAGTCATACATGACTAAAAAATGACTCAACAACAAGGAACTTCTGAAAGCTTTTGTGCTGTAGAATGAAATGATCAGAGCTATGGACTAGGTAAATAAGTCTGGCAATATTTTACAGAAGAATCAAAATGAGGAAAAATTGAAGGCAGGAAAACCAGTTTGGAAGCTACTGCAATAGTGCAAAGCAGAAGTCAAGAGGACCTAATGCAAGCTGGTGAAAGTGTGAATAGAGAGGTGGGACATAAGTGTACCTTTACAAATATATGCTTCCCCATTCATTACATCACCATACTTACATAGTGCAATCCATCAGTGAAGTCAGTCCAAGAGTTTGAAGCCAAAGCAAATTTACTCTTTTCCCTTCCTTTTTGTACAATTATGCTTCATTTCAAAATGAAAAGGATTTCTCAAGCAATCCCAGGATGATTAATGTTAGTATTTAGTCCCCTGAGATTCAGGGGCAAATTTTACAAAGACATAAACTCTAACAGGTCATGTGTATCTGTGTTCATTACCTTTCACTGAACTCTAGAGCATGGTACAGAATGTCCTTTGGATGGAAATGTTCTTTTTGAGGACTGGGCTTAGCTCTGAAGGATCAACACATGACAGGGTAATGTTGCAGTGTTTTGATACTTTAAAAGGTAGTTCACCCTCCACATTGACAAAGGATACAGATGTAGAGGGAGAGGCTAATATTCTTAGAATCAGATAAAGAGGAGAGGAGAGTGTTACCACAATTAAGAAGGAAGGACAGTTGATTGTAGGGAATGGAATGGGGAAGCAAAGCAGCAACTAATACCAAAAATCTTAGCAAGGGTACCTGATGATGATGATGATGATGATGATGATGATGACGACAACTATCAGCATTTCTATGCCTTTCTAACATTTGACAAACACTTTATAAATATTCTGGAAGATATGTGTGGAAGGTATTATCCTCATTTTACAGATGAGACAAAGATTAAATGAAGTGTCCATTAAATAGATAATATCTGAAACTGAATTTGAATCCAGGTCCAGTACCCTATCCACTGTATCCCCAAAGGTACCTCTCTCCTTTTTAATTGGGGAGATATTATTTTATAAAGTGGCATAAGCTTCAGAACTGAATATATCAAAAGAGAAAGGACAAAAGAGAGAATGAGGAAAGACTCCTTTGTCATAAGGCAGAGTGGCTCTATTTTTTTACTGAGGCAATTGGGGTTAAGTGACTTATACAGGGTCACACAGCTAGGAGGTATTAAGTGTCTGAGGCCACATTTGAACTCAGGTCCTCCTGACTTCCAGGCTGGTACTCTATCCACTGTACCACCTTGCTGCCCCCAAGTGGCTCTATTTTTGCCAAGTACTTCTTTTGGTTTTCCTTGTGTTACATGTGTTTGTGAGTAGAGTCTTGTACAACAATGGGCTACACTGCAAACTACTGGTTTGAGACCCAGCACAAATGAAAGGGTTTGGGGTAATGATTACAGAGTCACAAGGTCAATAATAATCACTTTCTTCAGGACACCATATTCTGATCTCTTTCCTATTCTCCTGTTCTAGAGGTCTTTGGACCCACCAGTCACACACAGTGACCTTCCTTCCTTTCTCTGTCACATAGAGAACCAGCCAAAAGCATCTAGTTGCACTTATCTCTTGCCAATGTACTCATTCAAAAGTTGTAGGGTAAATGGACCATTGGAAGGGGTTCAGCTCCAGAGCTGATCTCCAAGAAGGGATGACCATTGTTAGCCTAAGCAAAGGAACAGAAGCAGCAGCTATTTGGAGAATGGCTATTGGTTCACTTTGGCTGGAACATAGGGTACATGAAAATGATTAACAAATATGACTGGGAAAATAGGTTGAAGACAGATTAAACAGATGTCCAAAAAAGAGAGATCCAAACAGACCCCAGGAAAGGTCCAAAAGCCAGATGGGAAGACAAATGAATTGTCTGAATTGAGGAGGCATTCAAGTGCCAAATAATAAAAGATCAGAATCAGGCAATCAAGCATCTAGACAAGCATTAGGTTCAGTGTCCTACTCCACAATCAAGGGATATTAGAAAGCTCAGACTGGCATCATGGATCAAAGAAAATAGCAGGTCCAGAATCCAAAGAGATCATCTGGAAGCTGTAGGTAGATATAAAGTACAGGAAACTGAGCAATACAATACAAACAAATAATTTTAGAGCTTGGTTGATGGGTTTAGAACAAAAGCAACAATAAACAAAGAATGATCCTGAGTCAACCTTTGGTCTCAGCCTAGAAGGGTTTTTTTGTTTCTGTTTTGTTAGAAGAACCATTCCATCTTGGGTCTTACTGATCAAGACAATTAGAAGCAACTGGTTGAAGTGGAAAATAGAGAGTGGGATGGGGAAAGGGTAGTTCCTCATAAAATATGAGCCACTAATTTTAAAAGATTTGGCTTTAAATCTGTTGGCTGTCAAAACCCTTATGACCAAGGTTTCTGAGGTCCAAGAGCCAGAGAGTCTACTGATTCTCCAATCAATCAATGATTCAATAAATATTAAATGCTTGCTATGATTCTACAATCAATCAATGATTCAATAATTATTTAATTCTAGCTATGTGGCAGGTACTGTGCTAAACTTTGGAGACACTAAAAAAGGCCAAAGAGCCTTTGCTAACAGTCTAATTGGGCAGATAATATGCCAACAAATGTGTACAAAGCAAGCTATATACAGGAAAGATAGGAAATAAGTAAAGAGGGAAGGCACAAGAACTGAGCCAGGTTGGAGAAGGTATAGTGCAATTTAAAATGGGGCTTTTCACACTTGCATTAGGATGGCAGTGTTTTTATGAGGCTCAAAATTGATAAATCTTGGCTCATGGGTGGGGGGAGAGGTGGAGTAAAGCAATCATTCTCCAGTGAAATTTTTCTGGAACTACTCCTAATAATAATGAACCAGAAGAACATGAAGCTAGCTTGTCAATTCCATAAAAAGGCATAATACTGTCAGAGAATTATGCATCAGACACACTCACCTCATGCCAGTCCTATCATTGGCTACCTGACCTTCTCCATGTTTATTTTTCCACAGCCTGGAACAATCCTATTCTGATTTATTTTTCATGATGCCTGCCTAACCCTTGATATTTCTTTACCCTGGTGAATTCTCTGGCTTAACCCTGGCAGGGCATTTTGGCTCTCCTCTCAGATCAGAATAAAGGGGACCTTGTATTCCCTCAAGCATATTCTCTCCTTTAGGCTTGTTAATTGCTCTTAATCACCAGCAAAAGTCAGCCTTATCTCCAAACAGGGTTGAGCACTAACAAAGATGTCTTTTTTTGTGGGTGTTGGGAAGATGGTTCTTTTGACTGTTATTCCCTACTAACCAGAACTTAGTTTGTTTTTTTTTTTTTTTTTACTCATTCTAGACATCTAGGAATTGCATTGAATCTAATAGCTATGATGTGAATGCAGAAAGATAAAAAGAGAGAACCATGGGACCTTGTCTAGATAAACTCAGAAAGACTGATCTTTACACCCCTGCTTCTGACTCCTTCTCACCAAATCTTACCATCATTTTTCTTTCCTAATCCTCATTTCAATCCAGAGATGCCACTTTTCTTAATCACATTCCACATTTCTAATGAATCTTCATTTGTCGAAATTATCTCCAGATTTTATTCCTGATATCTCTTAAGTTTTTGTTTTTGACTTTCTTTTCTTGTCTTTTTCCATTCACTTTCTCCCTACAATTTCATTTATTCCCATGAATAATGGGAATTCGACTACAATCCATAAATAATTCCCAAAGCAAAAGCAACAGTTCTGATTCCTATTTTGAGCCATGGATTAATTTGCAAAATATTTACTAGATATCTACTATGAAGAGTACAGTGCCAGATGCTGGATTAGGTAAATAAGTCATAGTTCCTGTCATCACAAAATTTAGTTTGGCTGGGAAATAAAAGCACAACATAGTTAACTATAATACACTGTATTATATGATAAGTGCATTGGAGAAATTATAAGGAGTTATGAGGAGGAAAGTTGTTACTAAAAGGAAAAGTTCAAAGAATACTGCACCTCTTTAGGCTCCATCATAGCCTCATGAATCTCACCATCCTGCAAAATCACATACATTTTATACTTCATCAATACACCCTCTGCTCATGGGAGCCCCTCTTATTGAAAGGCTGAATAAAGAGCTCCTCTTAAAATCTTCATTGAAGGAAGGAATCCAAGGTCAGCCATCACTTTATTTCCCACATAATTGCATTGTTTAGACTTTTCCATCCTGCACCCAATATCAAGTCCCTTCCTTCCCTCCCTCCCCCTTGCAGCTTCCTTTTGTGTATTGACTTTCTCTCATTAGTTTGTAAATTCCCAGAGGGAAGAGACTGTCTATTAGTATAGCCAGCCTTTAGCACATTGTACTTTGCCTTGCACATAGTAGGTGCTTAATAAAAATTTGTTGACTGACTTATTAGAGAAAGATCCTAAAGGAGGGAGGAAAGATTAGGATCAAAGATATAATTTTAACCTTAGTCAGGATTAGGGACATCTCTTATTTTATGGGCTGAAAGAGGAAAATTGGTAATGATTATGAAATTTTTGAAGGATGGAAGATGGTGGAAAGATTTTAAATGAGCTCAAATCAACTCAACCTTCCATTAAATTAGAGTCTAGGTCAACTGCTGGATGTATGGATGACAGAGATATGATTGGAGTGAAGGAAGATGATGGGGGGAAAAGAGTTTGGATTAGTTCCTATGGGAGATAAGTTGGAGAATAAACAGAGGTAAGGTAGAAGGATAGCTGAACTATTGCAAAAGTCTGCATAAGATTATTGAATTTAATTGAATTCATTGAAGTAGAAACTATTGATGCTACTTTCTGCTCTAATAAAAGTTTTCAAAGCCATTTTCAATGCATAACATATATTTTCATTTAAGAAACATCATGAGAAAGCATGGGCAGATCTTTGCTTTCCTTGCCACCATCCAAGGATTCTCTTTCCTGTGTCCTCAGAAAAAAATTACAAGGCTTGGGAAGAGATATATTTGACTGGGTAGTACAAAGGAATTTGAAGCAAAGGGATAGTGGTTTTAATTCAAGACAAACTGTTGATTCACTGCATAACCAGAGGCAAGTTGGGCAATTGTCATGTGCAACCCAGGTGGAAAATCATCTATAGATGAAGAGTTCATTGAAAACTGACTCTGGAATCAGAGCCAATTTTTTTTCTGAGTGAATGCCTTTAAAAAAATAAAATTAAGTCCTTTTATTTAAATGCTGTTGGCCAACTTCTCACAAATCCAGGGAACTCACCAATTTCAAATGGGAGGATTTAGAAGGTCTGGAGCCTTGAGAATTGTGAGAATCCCAATATAATTATCTGGAAAAGCAAGAGTATGGGCACCATCTGTCTCTGTAGGCCAGAGATGAGTGTCATGTGGAATATTAAATAAGCATAAGACATGAGGATGAAAGAAATAATTGATTAATCGGCTCTCTGTCCTTAGAAGTCCAAGGCATTGATAAATATAAAGGACAGGAGTTAGAACTATATGATACTCCAAATAAAGGCAACTTCTATCAGAGCAATTTGGTGAATTCCCTAAAAATTAGTCTTAGAGAGTTCTGGAAAGTTTTTAATCCTAGAGAGTTGCCTTGAAATGTTAAATGAGTCACAGCCAATAAATGTCAGAATACCACTTGAATCTAGGGCTTCCTGGCTATGAAGCAAACACTCAATTCACTCTACCATGCTGCCTGTTCAAATGTACACACACACACACACACACACACACACACACACATTTATGTCCATGTTTGTGTATAAACATTAGAATAGAAAAATGAAAAGGAACCACAGAGCTCATTTAAAGTGACCTAAGATTAAAGTAGAAGCTGGTCATTTAGGCTCTGAACATCTCTAGTGTTAGAAATAATTTAGCTGGTAAGTGTTAGAATATTTTTTTTTGTTTTGGGAGGCAGTTGAGATTAAGTAATTTGTCTAGGGTCACACAGCTAGTAAATTAAGTTTCTGAAGTCAGATTTGAACTCGGTTTATCTTGACTTCAGGACCAGTGCTTTATCCACTGTGCCACCTAGCTGCTTTCTAAAGTCCTTTTTCAAACTTATTTTCTCTTTATACTTTTAGTTGGATCTTTTTCTTAAACACTGATAACAGAAATCACAGAAATCTAGTATCAGTCACAAGGAGTTGGATTTTGTGGCAACTCACCTTCCCAAATATCTGAAATAGTTGTTGGAAAAATTCAGTGACTTCCTAACATAGCATGTTTTTCTCATTATTCAAGCAAGTATCCTTAAATTGGATTCCACTCAGGTGTTTCAATCCACTCATTCACCTAATTACAATCCCAATTTCATAAAATAGATCTATAAATCTGTCTAATTTCCTTGAGTCTTCTCATTTCATTCTATGCTTATTATGAAATAAATTACTCAACTACTTCATAATTCTCTTATATGACTATAGGTATCTATTCTCTCTGATTTCTATTAAAGGTTCTTTCAGAATATCCCTATATCTATGGCAAGATATAATGGGAAAATCATTAGACTTGCAGTCAAGAGAAATCTGCTTTGTAATTCAAGCTTTGATACTTATTCCCAGAATGACTATGTACAAGTCACTTAACTTTTTCTGAATCTCACTTTACTCATATATAAATTGAGAATAACAATATCTACTTCAACAGGATATTGTGAGGATTGAATGAGATGTATTTATAGTGTGCTTAGCACAGTGCCCATTCAGTGATTAAGGCTAGGTAGCAATTGAGACAAAGAATCTCCTCTTTCACCTAGTCCAAAAAAAATCTAAATAAATAATTAATGAATAAATAAATGAATGGATGTACGGATGGATTAATGAATAAATAGGTGAATAGATAAATAAATAAATAAATTTGGGAGGGGAAGATTCTCAGGATTTGTAGCCAAAACAGAAATGACTGCTATTACAACCCTCCCTCACTTAAATCCAATTCACTAGCATGTCATGGCACGATCTCCCTGATGTCATGGCCCTCTTCAAGAACAAAGAATGGCACTCTTCAACAACAACAACAGTGTGGCATACAGCAGGTGCTTATTTCCTTTCTCCCTTCAATTAATCAAGCATTTATTAAACATAGAAAGGAGAGGTTCTGTGAGATAGAAAGACAACAAATGAAACAACTCAAACTTTCAAGAAGCTTACACTCTAAAGCAGAAATTCAGGCCTCCTTATAATGTTTTTCATGGGTTATAGTGACCAGAAATGAACATTAATATCTGTGGAAGTGATTTATGTTTTACACAGCAGTAAGGGCTCCATTTATCCCCCAATCTTCTTTCTGATCTTTATGCCCAATAATTTCTTGGTATTGGGTTTGACATTGTTATTCTATGTGTACTTTTCATCACAACAGTGTGTTGGGCTGAAGTCTTCAGGAAATGAACAATGATGAAATGCTTGGTCCCTTTCTTGGAACAGAAGGGATCCATCACATTTGCATCAGTGCAGCCAGCATTTTTTCAGCACCTGCTAAGTAGGTCAGGCATCGTACTGAATACTGGAAATACAAAGAAAAAAAGGGAACAATTGCTATCTTCAGGGAGCTTACATACTTGTAAAATTAATCCAGTAAGGGTGGTTAGTATTATTTGAAAGGTAACATAGAAGAATTGGGAAAAAAATTTAGTTGGAATCAGGACAAGTCTATTCTCAGATCTTGTCTCCCTAACTTATTAGCACTGGGACTACACTTCACCTCTCAAATTCATTTAAGAAAGAACAGTAAATAAGATAGGAGAGTGTCCTTTCTATGCAGAGATGCAGGAGACTAGTTACTATAGATGGTCTTGGGGTACCAGTGATAGCTTGCAGTGAGAATCTTCTACTTTCTCATTCTCTCTTGCAAATGTGTTTTTATTAGTTAGCATGAGAGAGAAGGCACATAGTTTTTAACTAACTAAAGGGAAATTGTCATTGATCCTATGGCAAATGTGGCATTGAGGTGTGAAGCAGAAATCAGTTGCCTTTGTCTCTCTCTCCCCCACTGTGACAACATCCAACTCTTAATTGTCTAACCAGTGAAAAGTAAGAGCATAGAAGGCTCATTCATGTTTTGCTTTGGAATGCGTTTGATATGTATGGAGTTGCCTTCTTATTTGTGTTCTGATACATCTATAGTTCCAGACTGTGCACACCTTGCTGGTGGTTTATCTGAAAGGCAATTCAGAGGCATCCTGGAAGCTAAGTGCTACTGAAGCTTTTCATAATCCCTAAAAATTCTCCATAAGGATAAATAAGAATAGTCATTGTGCTGACCTCATTGTTGTATGCTCTACAAACAAAGAATTGCAGTGAGTCAAAAGAAACACAAGATGCACAAATTTATTTTTAATTTTTTAAATTTATTTAAAATATTTTCTGCAGTTTTATGTAAAAATAATGTTTTGGTTATACATGTATATTCATTTTTACATATTTTTTCGTCAATAATGTTGGAGAGGAAAATCAGAACAAAAGGGAAAAATGAGAGAAAATAAAAAGAAGAAAGAAAAAAAAGTGAACATAGCATGTATTGATTTATATTCAGTCTCTATAGTTCTCACTCTGGATGTAGATGGCAGTTTCCACCCAAAGTTTTTTGAGATTGCCTTGGATCACTGCACTGATGAGAAGAACCAAGATTGCCATAGTTGGCAAGATACATACATTTAGAAAGATCTCCACCCCAAAGGTTCCCAGTCAGACACATTCTAACTGGACTCTAACATAGTGACATGATTTCAGTCCTCTTTGAGAATGAAGGACAACCAGATAGACAACAAAGATATGGATAGTAGAACATGGAGGAGACTATGTGGAAGTATGAATGAATATTAAATCCAGAGTCAGGGAGACCAGCATTCACATCCCACCTCCACACGTACTAGCTGTGTTGACAAAGACTGCTAAACAAAATCTATGGACTCTCATTCTAGGGCATTTATCAAATGGGTTTAATGATTTTTGCACCACCCACCACACAGATTTGTTGGTAGGGAAACTTTTTCTATGTATATTATATGTATTTCTGGGCTAAAGGATTCGCCGAAGGACATTATCCTTCATGACCTTCTGAGCTGAGCCCAGGAACCTCTCTTCCTCTCTGGCTCTGTGGAAATGCTTCCATTAGCTATCTGGCTGCCACATCTGTTAGAAGCACTTCTAGAAATGTCCTAATGAGATTTTTCACCCCTGAATTATCCTGCTGGAATGTTATTGTGTAGTTTGAATAGCGAAAAGTTGGGTGAAATATCAGTCACTAAAAAGTGATATTTCCACACCAATAGGGCTTTACTTTCATGAGAAGAGAAAAAGTGTTACTGGTCTCTGTTATTAGGCTATCCCCACCCTCCAAGTCTGGGGGTCACTGGATACATGGTGTTGATTTCACGATTAAAAGGAGGAGATGCTTTTGTGCCTGGATGGAGTAATCCTTGGCCACACAGCTCCATTGTCCCAGTAAAAATGGGGGATAAGCTTCTCCCATGAGCTCCTTCATTTCCGCAAATGCTGAAAAAACTCCCTAGCAACTCCAACACAGCTTGGCATTGAGTTGGAAGGATTTGTGAGGTCACTCTCCTCCCCTTCTCTTAATTCCTCCCACCTATACACACACACACACACACACACACACACACACACACACACACACACACATACACACACACTTTCTGCAGGGATTATATGGCAGGCAGAGAAAAGAGCAGGATAAACCCAAGCTGGACAAATGAAGAATGAGGCTCACTCCAAGACATTCTGTTCATAATTGACTGCACAGGTTTCCCTTCCTCTAACTTGGAACAAGGAGTTAGCTGCAGTCCACCTGTCAAAAGAATAATGATAATCCTTATTATTTGTATTTAAAGCCTTTCAGCCCAGGAACCTAAAGGCAGTTTTACCCAATTTTTAAAAATATAATCAAAGAAATCCCTATCTCCAAAAGTCCATAACTTTAATCTGTTTTTAAAAGTGTAAAACCATGTCTCTGAAAATGGAAACTTTCCCTCACCTTAACTAAAGCAGCAATCATCTGGTGCTGAATAGGACAGGTCCTACTTGACAGTGAAGGCAACAGTTCTTTGTATCAGAGACACCAGGAACACTCCCCTTCCTAAAAATAGCTCCTCTGTTGATCTATTATGGATAGCTGAAATCCCACCATTTGAAATTTATTTTTCTGTCTAAAATATTGCCACTTTTAAAAACTACCCCCTGGGGAGGGCAGCTAGGTGGTACAGTGGCTAGAGCAACAGCCCTGAAGCAGGAGGATCTGAGTTCAAATGTGACCTTGAATATTTCCTAGCTGGGTGACCCTGGGCAAATCACTTAATCCCAATTGTCTCAGCCAAAAACAAAAATACTCCAAAGTAGGTAATATGTGAAAATTTTAATATATGTATTAATTATTTAATCAAATTTTCTTCCTAATTATTATTATTATTAATAATTTTAGCATGCTAGCTCATTTGATTCTAACAATCTAGGAGATTGGTACTATAATTATTCTCATTTTACAGATGAGACTGAAAGTGAGGCAGATGTTCAGTGTCATACAGATAGTAAATATCTTGAATTTAGGGCCTTGCGACTATAAATCCAACATTGTCTCTACTGTTCCACCTCACTACCTGAGTGGAGGAATGGCACAGTCTGAGAACTCCAGAAAACTAGAGAAGCTGGAGGAAGAAGATAATAAAGGGAAAGGGAGATAAGGTGTGATGGTATAGGTATAGTCAGGAATGGGGGAATTGCTCGATTTGGAGTCCTGAGACCTGAATTCAAATGTCTTATCACTTGCATGACTTTTACTCAAGTCATATCATTTTCCTAGGGCACCAGTTTCTCATCTTTAAAATGAAGGGGCTAAACTAGATGATTCTCTAAAATCTCATCCAATTCCAAATTCTATTATCCTAAATGCTGGTGACAAAAAAAAATCTCTTCGATTAAAACTGGTCCATCATGAAAGTCAGGGTTGCAGTAACTAAGATGTCAGTAAACACAAGAATATTAATTTATTAGAGAAGGATAATTCTATAGATTATAACTGTCTGTTTCACCTTTTATATATATTTTCATTATCTCACATATAATTCCAAAGACTAGAATAGAAATAGAGAACCTAAGTATTGCTTCCTCTGGAATTCTGTCTTATATGAAGATCTTATACTTACAAATGATTTAGGTTTAGGGCAGGAGTTTTTCATTTGGGGTCCTCCTGTAGAATTCAGCTAGTGGTAGAGTGCTCAACTTGAATAGGAAAGATATATCTTAATTTTAATATTATAGGTTTCTTTTGTAATTCTCTGTATTTCATTTTGTGTAATTCAAAAAATTCATAGGAGTCTATAGGCTTCATCAGAGTGCTAAAGGGACTCAAGATATAAAAAAAAATTAGAAATTCCTGATTTAGTAAATAAATTTTAAAATAAGCATTCAGGTTTCAAGAAGAAAAAAAGAGAAATTTAAATCTATTGAATTTGTGGTTTAATATTCATTTCATAGTTATTAAAATATTGTGGCTTTGATATCCAGAGCTTTCTATTGTTCATTTCAGCCCTTATCCTGCACATCTGAAAATACTATCTCCCACCCATCCTGAGACTATAATTCAGATCAAAATGAAAAATTGAGCTATGAGAGAACCTTTTTAAGAATGCTTTGTTTTGGGGGGCGGAGCCAAGATGGCGAACTGCGAACAGCTTTCTCTGTGAACTCCCTCCGACATTCCCTCAAACCCAGACATAGTAAATAGTAAGCCTTAAAACTGGTTTCCGAGTGAGGTCCTCGCCAAGCATTTGGACTACAACGCACTTCTATAAAAGATCTACCTTGAAAGAACTCCGGAGAAGGTTAGCCTCAGGGGAAATCGGCCGCTGGTCGCGATCGGACTCCAGCCGGGGCGGAAGTCAGGGCTGCGATAGAGGGGCGGATTTTGGGCACCCAGGAAGCCCTTGGGAGACGCCTGGGCCACTTTGCTCTGCTTGCGGGCAGGTGCTTTGGCAGATCTGCCTTTGGAAGGGGGTGGATGAGAACAGCTGAAAACGTGGTCCTGGTGCGAATCTAGCCCGACCAGCCTCAGACCGGAAGTCAACTCGGCAAACTGCCCCAGGGCAAATATAAATTGTTGCAGTTTTCTCGGCTTTTGACCAATATCCCAACTTTAAATCATGAGCAAGAAGCAGAAGAGAGTTCTCACCATAGAAAGCTTTTACGGAGAAAAAACAGAACAGTCCCCAGATCCTGACATTATGAAAACAATCCCAGATGAAGCCACAAAGGCAGACTTAAGTTGGTCTCCCTTTCAGAAGGCTTACCTGGATGATTGCATTAAGAATCTCAAAAGAGAGCTAGAAGAAGAATGGGGAAATAAATTGAGATCAGGGCAACAGAAATATCAAAAACTGGAAAATAGGAC
>JAJPUD010000850.1:460426-485443 GCA_023553655.1 Myrmecobius fasciatus | reverse complement strand
TCCAATTGTTCACTGAAGAAAGCCATATACACCCAGAGAGAGGGATGTGAAATGTGGACCTCAACATAACATTCTCATACTCCTTGATTGATGTTTGCTTACATCGTGTTTCCTTTATCTGATATATCGTTTGTGTAGATAAGATTTTTCTTGCACAACAATGATAAGTTTGGAAATATGTATACATATATTCGATTTGCCAATATTTTAACATAATTAACATGTAGTGGATATCCTGTCATCTAGGGGAGGGGTGGGTAGCTGGGGGGAAAAATTTGTAACAGAAAGGTATGTAAGGGTTATTGTTGAAGAATTACCCACACATATGTTATACAAATAAAATTAAAAAAATGTTTTAAAAAAATAAATAAAAAAATATGGTTCTCCAAAAAAAAAGATTGTCTTAATTTGCATTTCTCTGATCAATAGTGATTTGGAAATAAATGTGTTAGATTAAACATGCTCAAAGGTATCTCCCAGCTTTAAAATTCCATAAATTTGCACCAACATTTTTCATTTTATCACATAAACATTTCCATCACACACACACATTTACACACATACATAAAGAACAAGGTAAAGTGCTTCCTACTGACCTATTTTTAGATGGCATCAAATATCTATCACAGATTTACTTATCTGTTTATCCTGGAGAGCAAGATGGGACAGTCTACTTGAAAACCTTGAAAATGCAACTACTTAACACAGATAGCATATAATGGGACTGGTTTTATAGATAGTATGACAGGAGTTTCTGAACCACTGGGATACTTTTTGTCAACAGTAAGGTTAAGAATAATACTTTTCAGTACCTATTTAGTCCTGTGGTACAGTAGAAAGAGCAATCATTCTTAAGACAGAGAGCCAATGTTTCTGCCACTTCCTATGTTTATGATTTTGGTGAAGAAAGTTGGACAAGATGGTTTTTGAAGTCTCTTCCAATTGTACATCTATGATCACCACTTCCTACCCACAAACTCTTCTGAGATTAAAAGTAAAATTACATAGCCACCAAGGACAACCAGGATGAATTTTCATGTTGTGAGAATCTCTAGCTTCCCAGCTTTACTATTTACTATTGGTATAAATCATTTGCTTGCATAAATTGCTTCATATTCTGGGCCATGGTTTACCTAACTTTAAATAAGAGGATTCAATTCAGTGAGAATTTATTAAGTAATAACCACATGCTAGGTTCTATTCTGGATGCTAGATATACTGTCAGAAATTCTATGTATCCCTAACGCCACCCACACAATGAACTTGGGCTTAAACTGAAAAGGGGCAGAGTATGTTTGTAGTGCATTGTGAATACTCTGAACTGTCTTTTGCTTTTCTATTTTTTGTTTAAAGGATATAAATGTGTGCAGGTGAGAGCTGTCAAGAAAGAAAGGTCTTTTAGTTGGTTCTAATGTGTGGCTAATGCTTTCTTCTATTCTCCTTCAGGAGAAAAAAAAGGAGCCAACTTCTTCCATGCCAAGGGAATATGTGCACATCCATTGGCATGAGGGACAGCTTGAGTTTATTATTAAGAAATTTCAGTTAAGTGGTGACTTTCTTATTTATCCACATTTGCAAAGCTCTGATGATTTGATGAGGTGGTGCTAGCTCATGTCCTAAGAGACTAGGCTCATAATTTCCTGTCCAACTTCTTATGTAACAGTCAAATTTAAAATGATCAAAAACAAAAACAAACAACAAACCATCTTGATATGAAAAAAACAACATGGTATTAAAGAAGCACAATGCACAGGAAGAGCAAAGAATGGTTTTGTGGAGGAGAGAGAAGAGAGATGTTCTCAGAGTCTGCCTGTAGCACATTTCAAGCTTATTCCTTATAAACATCTTGGGAGGAGGAGGCCAACATAACATCCCAGCACAGCTAGGGTCCAGAGCACTGTCAGCAATGTACAGCCCCTGACTACAGGAAACTTCACCAAAGGAGGCGGGAGCAATACCCCATCCAGTTTTGACATCAAGGACTTTACTTGGAAAAACCCCAGCTGTGTACTTTTTTTTGAATCTTCAGCGCTTTCAGCCTAGATTCTAGTAAGCCTTGGAGCCATTGTTTTTAAAGTAAACTAGAAATCAAAGTTTAAACATTCAGCGGAAAGGAGGAAGACTTAAGACACCTCTGAACCCTGGCAATGTTCATTGAGCTCTAGCCCACATCACTTTGTCAATCCCCACCTGCCTCTTTGTCTGTTTCCTCAGGGATGATGGTTTGTAATGTCTGGTTTTATGACTGTGTCCGGAGGAATTACTGGACATAGACCTGGTGACAGCAAGTACTCAGCATACATGTCTAGAGTTAACAGCAGTAAGTACCAACTGCTATTCCTGTGTTTTAGGGTTATTATGAAGTCCATAAACAATTCTAGGGAATAGACTGGAATATTCCCTTTGGAGAAAAATGGGCATTCATTTTAGTGATAGTTCAAAAATGTTGCTCAGCAATTATTTACTGAAATAGCTACAGTAAAGGAATAGGCAGACATAGCTAGCACAGACAAGTTGTTTTTCTCTCTCTCTTCTTCTCTCTCTCTTTCACTCTTTCTCTCTCTCTGTGTCTCTCTGTCTCTGTCTCTCTCTGTTTTTTCTTCTTCTCTCTCTCTGTCTCTCCTGTCTAAGGATGTATGTGTATGCATGTGCATTTCCCATGAGAAGACAGAAAAAGAAAGGGAGAGTCATTTGCAGAGTTCCTCTTTCATGGTAGAGCAAGAATCCTTCAGAAAAATATACATACCATGTAGGGAAACTTCTTTCTAAGAAAGCAAATAGAAAAGGGGATAGATATATCCTTGAGAAGCAGTTCCCATAATTAGAAGTCTCTATTGCCACCCCATAAAGAAAACCAGTTATTGAGATGAACCAAAAGTTATGTTTGTTTAAAAAGTTAAAACTTAAAAAAATCAAAACCAAAGAGATCCAAACCCAAGATTTTTTCCAGTTTGAAAGGATTAGACAAAAGAGTCAAAGCTCTGATAATGGAGCTCTTTTTTAAATGAAAAATGCTTTCCCTGTCCTTAGTAATGATGGACTTTTTGAAATGAAAGAAAAAGCATTTATTAATCACTTGCTATCTGAATAGCACTGCACTGAGTGCTAAGATTATGAATAGAAAAAAACAAGACAGTCATTGCTTTCAAGGAGTTCACATTATAATTCAAAGATTCAATAATATAGAAGAGAGTTGAAAGACTGATAGAAAGTCCAATTGGCCTGCAAAGCACTGGAGTAGTCACTCAGCATTTCTAATCTCCGCCTCCAGAATGTAACATTATTGTTACACTCTGTTTTAAAACATGATTAGTAAAATTGAAATTTTTGAGGCTGATTCTACTATTCATGGAAAAAAAAATTAGGTACTTGAAGAAAAGCAATATGGTATGAGTGAAGGAGTCTGCATAAAGACCTGTAATTTATATTGAACTTTTAATGTTAGCAAAGTGCTTGATACAGACACACACACACACAACCTCATTTGATTACAACCTTATGAGGCAGGTACTACAGATGTTATATTATCCCCAATTTTACATATGAGGAAACTGAGGCTCAAACTGAGTTCAAAGGAATCTGAGTGATATGATTTACCTGTAGTGACATAGCTAATGTGTCAGAGACATTTGTTATTCCGTTGTTTCAGTTGTGTCCTACACTTTTTTACCTCATTTGGGGCTGTCCTGGCAAAGATACTGGCATGGGCTGTCATTTACTTCTCCAGTCCATTTTATAGATGAGGAAACTGAGGCAAATAGGGTAAAGTGACTGGTCCAAAATCACATAGCCACTAATTGTCTGTAGCCAGATTTGAACTCAGGAAGATGAATCTTCCTTTATATGCATATGAAGTCCTAAAGAAAATATCAATTCCTTAGAGTATGGAGGAGTAACAATAATAAAGCACACTTTCGTATACTTGTTTGTTGTTTGTCCTTATTCTAATTCCCTACAATTATGTGGATCTGGTGTCTCCTCTGTAACTTTTTATCTTGTGAACTGCTTGGGGATACAGAGAAGCTAAGTTTGTCCAGTATTACAAAATTGCTCTTGTTTGAAGGACTCACACACAGGATCTCTGTCCTCAAGTGGGAGCAACCATTCTGCCTCTCACAGGCATTTGCACTTTGCCAAGTACTTTAAAATTTCTTATACTTTGCAAAGCATTTTCCTCATAGAAATATCTACTGTAACCAGCAGGATGATTTCAGAGAGGCCTGGAGAGACTTGCATGAACTGATGCTGAGTGAAATCAGCAGAACCGGGAGAACATTACACATAGCAACAAGACTATACGATGATCAATTCTGATGGACATGGTTCTCTTCAACAATGATGTGATTCAAACCAGTTACTATAGTTCAGCGATGAAGATAGTCATATACATCCAAAGAGAGGCCTGTGGGAACTGAGAGTGAACCACAACATAGCAATTTAATGCTTTCTGTGAATATTTCCATGCATTTTGTTTTCCTTCTTAAGTTGTTTTTTTTTCCTTCTCTCTTTCTAGATCTGATGTTTCTTGTGCAGTAAGATAACTGTATAGATATGTATACATATATTGGATTTGTCATATAATTTATCAGATTTAGCATATATTAGATTACCTGCAATCTAGGGGAAGGGGGTGGAGGGTAGGAGGGGAAAAGCTTGGAACAAAAAAAAAGTTTTTGCAAAGGTCAATGTAGAAAAATCACTCATATATTTTGTAAATAAAAAGCTTTTAATAAATAAAAAAAAAGAAGTACATTAGACCTCATGGACACTTGCTATCTGCCCTCAAACATTTGAGAGGAACTTTGTCCAACTTGGACATGTCATAACTGGTAATAGCAGGTAGAAGTTTCAAAGAACAAATTTTAGGCAGGCTCTCGGATTCTTAATTTATGCACTAAAAAATTAAATATTTGGATGATTGTTTCAAAAAAAAAAAAAGAAAATCTACTGTAATCTACTGAGTATAGTCATGCCCTGATTTTAAGATCAGGAATTTCAAAGAGGTTATTTGCTATTGGTTACACTCCTGATTTGGTTCAACACTCTCTTCATTTCATCAAGCTGAAATTCAACACCATCTCTAAATGCAAGAGGAGGGGTAAACAAGCTGATTGACTTGCCTCCTAACTGGAAGTCAGCTTTGATCATCCCCTACTGGATAGCTGGTTACATGTTTACACAACAAAGGGAAAACAAGGTCTTCCTCACTCTCTCCACTCCTATCCCAGTGGATACTTCTTCCAATTGGAGTAGGTAGTTTAGTATAATAGTACTAGGCAAAGCCAGTATTAAGTGAAATTGAGAGGGAAGGAAGGAAGGAAGGAAGGAAGGAAGGAAGGAAGGAAGGAAGGAAAGAAAAAGGAAGGAAGGAAAGAAAAAGAAAGAAAAAGAAAAAAAGAAAGAAAGAGAAGGAAAGGAAGGAGAGAAGGGAGGGAGGGGGAAGGAAGGAGAGAGGGAAGGAGGGAAGGAGAGAAAGAAAGTGACAATTAACAAAAATCTGTCTTCAATGCACCAGTATTCCTCCCCAATTCCCACCAATAATATCTCTTCAGTCAATCAAAAAATACTGTGTCAGGCATTATACAAAACAATGGGGATACAAAGAAAAGTAAAAGACAGACTTGAGAAGTTCACATTTTAATGGAAAAGACAAGATGTAAGTAATTGCTTACAAACAAGCTATAATCAACAGAGCCAAGGCCCTAGAATTAAGAGAGATCACAGCAGGTATTCTTGTTGATTTGTGTAAAGTAGGGATTTATGAGTGCTCCAAGCATGACCTAGTCTCTCTTCCATAGGTAAAAAAATGTTAGGGATGCCTCTCCTTCAAAGGACTTACAGAGAGGATGAAAGATAATGGAAGTGATAACATAGAATGAAGCCATAAAGCTGGTAAGGAGGCAGAAATAGGACTCAACTCCAGCTCTTCTGACTATAAGCTCAGTAACTTCATCTGTTAGTATATGATGTTTTCATTTTCTAGGATTTTTTGCAAGGACAGTATGGTATAATGGCAAAGCAATAGTAATTGAGGTAGACCATTCCTGGACTCACATTTAATGCTTCTCTGGCCATCACCAAAATGACTGATTGGACATTCCCTTTCAGATCACATTTTGAATGGTCAATACAACATACATAAGCACATCAGACTTTGGGATCTGTAAACTGTCCAGAAAGGAGAAGGTCTTGGCATTAGTCATATCCAATCCCCTTTTCACATACAGATGTGAGTGATCTGCCTTGTAAATAGCTCTAGCCAAGTGGTAGCAATTTAAATCAGGTGAACAAAGAAGGGGGTGGGGAGGAAGGAAAGACGTTTTTATCTTTAAATAAAGTCAACTTTTCGACCTTCTGTGTGAATGGGCAACCGAAATTAAAAGGCTTATGGTAAACCAACAGAGTCAGGCCAAAAGCTACTACCTCTGCCCAGGCAAGATGCAAAATTCTCTACCTTGAAT
Source organism: Myrmecobius fasciatus (assembly GCA_023553655.1). Classification (NCBI taxonomy): domain Eukaryota; kingdom Metazoa; phylum Chordata; class Mammalia; order Dasyuromorphia; family Myrmecobiidae; genus Myrmecobius; species Myrmecobius fasciatus. The sequence goes on along the minus strand of JAJPUD010000850.1, from coordinate 478,982 downwards.
TTCTTGCATTCTTCTCCCCTGCTCACCCTTTAAGGTCCAGCAAACTGTGTTTCATGACCCCATATGGCGTCTTGTAACTGAATGGAAAACTCATAAAATTATAATTTATTTCTAGTAAATGTTTGATATATATTTTATTTTTAATTTAAATTTATTTTATTATTTATTAATATATATTATTTATCTTGATGTTTATATACCTATAACTCAGGGTCACCTAAAAACTTCTGTGAGGATGAGGGGAGGAGGGTAACAAGTGAAAAAGCTTTAAAAATCCCTGCTTTAGGGTAAAGGCTGATGACCTTGTGTTAATGTGTTAAGGCAGATCCAGCAGAAGGAAAAGGGTTGAACAATGAGAGCCAGGATAGTCTGCTATGAAGACTATTAGTTCCTGAGGACAACCAATACCAAACTTTTATTTGTGAAGTGCTTTACAATTTAAAAACATTTTAACAATTGTAAATCTGAAATAATTAGGAGAGGTGATTGGATTCTTCTCTGAATGACAGGTATTGATTTTTTTAATAGGCATTTGAAAGTGATCTAGGATGGTTTTATAGATGGTGGAAAGGGCAGAGATGAGGAACCTAGTTCCAGTTTTAATTTACCACTAATTAGCTGTCTGACTTAGAGCAATTATTCAATATTTCATTGCCTGAAATGCCTTATTTGTAAAATGAGTGAACTAAACTAGATATGATTCAAACACTTCCCTGGAAATAGTTGTCATAATGAATGGATAGAATGCCAGACCTGGACTCAGGAAAACTTGAGTTCAGTGTGACCTCAGACACTTACTAAATGGGTAAGTCTCTAAGCCATAAGTAAGTTTTTGCCTCTATCTGCCTCAGGTTCCTCATCTATATAGGGACAACAAGGGTTGTTGTGAGGACCAAATGAGATAATAATTATAAAGCGTTTAACACAATGTCTGGCACACAACAAGCACTATACAAATGTTAACTATTATTATTATTACCTCCTGGGATAGTTGTGAGGATAAAATGAAATATTTACATCTATCTATACTCAAATGAACATACACATTGACGTGTCCTGTTGTATCACAGATTCCCCCAAACCCCAAATATTCTTTTTTTTTTACTTTTTTTTAATTAAAGCTTTTTATTTGTATAACATGTATATGGGTAGTTTCCCAACACTGATCTTTACAAAGCTTTCTATTACAAATTTTACCCCCAGTCCCCTCCCCTCCCCTAGATGGCAGGAAGTCCACTACATGTTAATAATGTTGAAATGCTTGAGAAGTTATGCAAGAAAAATCCTATCTACAAGAAAAAAAAAGAATCAGAGAAAGGCAACACAATGCAAGCAAACATCAATAGAGATCATGAAAATGTTACATTGTGGTCCATATTTCATATCCCTCTCTCTGGGTGTATATGGTTTTCTTCAGTGAACAATTGGAACTGGTTTGAGACAATTCTTTGTTGCAGAGAGCCATGTCCATCAGAATTGATCATCATGTAATACTGTTGTTGCTGTGTATGATGATCTCCTGGTTCTGTTTATTTCATTCAGCATCAGTTCATGCAAGTCCCTCCAGGCCTCTCTGAAATCGTCCTGCTGGTCGTTTCTTACAGAGCAATAATATTCCATAACATTCATATACCATAATTTATTCAGCCACTCTCCAATTGATGGGCATCCCTTCAGTTTCCAGTTTCTAGCCACTACAAAAAGGGCTGCCACAAACATTCTTGCACAAGTGGGTCCCTTCCCCTCCTCTAAAATCTCTTTGGGATATAGGCCCAGTAGAAACACTGCTGGATCAAAGGGTATGCACAGTTTGACAACTTTTTAGCATAGCTCCAAATTGCTCTCCAGAATGGTTGGATCCGTTCACAGTTCCACCAACAATGTATTAGTGTCCCAGCCCTCCCATATCCCCTCCAACATTCATCGTTATCTTTTCCTGTCATTTTAGCCAATCTGACAGGGGTGTAGTGGTACCTCACAGTTGTCTTAATTTGCATTTCTCTGATCAATAGTGATTTGGAGCAACTTTTCATATGACTAGAGATGGTTTTAATTTCATCATCTGAAAATTGTCTGTTCATATCCCTTGACCACTTATCTATTGAAGAGTGGCTTGAATTCTTATATATATGAGACAATTCTTTGTATATTTTAGAAATGAGGCCTTTATCAGAACCATTGAATGTAAAGATGATTTCCCAATTTGATGCTTCCCTCCTAATCTTGTCTGCATTTGTTTTGTTTGTACAGAAACTTTTTAACTTAATATAATCAAAATTATCCATCTGGTGTTCAATTAGGAGTTCCAGGTCTTCTTTGGACATAAATTTATTCCATCTCCACAGGTCTGAGAGATAAACTATATTACGTTCCTCTAACTTGCTTACAAAGTCCCTCTTTATATCTAGATCATAAACCCATTTAGATCTTATCTTGGTATGTGGTGTTAGGTATGGGTCAAGCCCTAATTTCTTCCACACTAGTTTCCAATTTTCCCAGCAGTTTTTGCCGAATAGTGAGTATTTATCCCAAAAGCTGGGGTCTTTGGCAAACCCCAAATATTCTTGACATACAGCTAGACATGTGGTATCTCTCCCAAATATGCCTTTTTTAATCCCCATTTACATGTGGTATGTTGGATATCATTTCACATATATACATGTGTGTACATGTGTTTTGTGCATACACAGACATTGCCCTGAAGATTCAGAGATAAGCACAAAGACCACTCAATCAATATATACTTATTAAGCATGTACTATGTGCCAATCACTTTGCTAAGTACTGGAGATCCAAAAAGAGGCAAAAGACAGTCAAAGTGCTTGCAATTTAGTGGAGGAGAGAACAAATAAACAAATATGTAGAAATAAACTACATATAGAATAAATGGAAATTAAATAAGAGGAGGCCAGCAGAGAGGTTAGAGATATTTAGATTTTTTAGAGATAGATTTGAGAATCGTTAGCATGGAAATGATAATTAAATCCATGAGAGTGCAGTAGTTTAGAGGGAGAAGAGAAGGTGGCCCAGGAGAGAATCCTGTTAAACTATGAGATACCTATCAATAGAAGGCATGATCTGGATGAAGATCAAGCAAAGGAGACTGAGAAGATCAGATAGGTAGGAGAAGAGCTAAGAGAGAGTGCTGTCCTGAAAACCTAAAGAGAAGAAATCACAGAGCAGTGAGAAAAATCCATTGGATTTGGCAGCTAAAAGACTATTGGTGATTTTGGAGACAATAGTTTTTATGGAATGATGAGGTCAGAAGCTGGTGTAAGACATTAGGAAAAGGGTCAGAGGAGAGAAAGTGAAGGAATTTAATATAGACTATCTATTCAGATTTAGCCACAGATATAGGATGATGGTTAGGAAAGATGGAAAGATGGAGTTTTGGGGAGGATGAGGGAGATATGGGCATATTTACAGGTGGTAGGAAATGAGCTTGTAAATAGGGAGAGATTGAAAATAAGTGAAAAAAAGAGGGGATAACACAGGGGACAATCTGTTGAAGGAGACAGGATGGAATAAGATGCTAGCAGGCAACATATTGATTTAGAAAGCCTCATATTAATATTTTCTATTTTATTTATATTTATTTCATTAAATGTTTTCCAATCACATTTTAATCTGGTTCATGTGCACTGGGAATACCAACTATGTGTTTAACAGCCTCTGCAAAAAGTTTGCCTCATAAGAACACTACAAAGCAAGTTAATCTGCATTTTGTCCATTTTATAGAAGAGAGAGGCTGTGCTTGTCCCAAGGTCACTCGACTAATCAATGTCTAGAGCTAAGGCCAGGGATTCTCATTTTTTCCCCATTATATTAGCCAATATCTCTATTAAGCCCAAAGACTTATCTGTCACTGAAAGGTAGAAAAGGCACTGAAGATTCAATAGTGTGAACCTGTTCTCTGCAACTTGAATAAAGAGAAATTCTGCCAAACTCCTCCAGTTCAACCCTGGCTTGAAATCATGACTGAGCGAGCCTGTGCCAGCTTCCCATTGCCTGTGTGTTCAGACTTGGTTGATAGAACATTCCTCAAATAATTTCTTCTCTTTTTGCCTGCAAGACATTGCTTTTCAGGGAGGGAACAGAGAGGCTAGTGCTCTTTGCTAGATTTAATAGCTCCAATTAACAGAGATTCTGCCTCCCTGTGACCCCCACCCCAATCATGACACACATACTTTTTTTTTTCTTTCTGATTGGCTTAGAAGGCTATCATTTGAAACCAAATAAACAAAAGTTTGTCACAGATATCATTTCAATCAAACTGGTCTCCAGGAAATCCTGCATCTCATTTGCCTTTCCTAAATGGAAAACTTCCTCATTTTTTTAAAGGCTAAGAAAGCTTGTTTTCCTCAGTCTGAAGTTCAGGAGAACATTATTAATGTTTGCAGATTTTTTTTAAAGGGAAAGGATCTTTGCATGTCACAAGGAAGTCCTCCAATATTTGCAAAACTGGTCACCTTAAAAAGGCAGAGCAGTAAGAACTCCAATGAATTCATTCAAGAAAATCTATACTATGTCTTGGGTTCTGAAAACAGACTTCCAAGGATCAGGTCATGTAATGATGGGAAATATTTCTCAAAATGTGGTCAGGAGACCATAGGAGATTTCCCCTCTCATAATAATACTAAATTGTTTTAATTTCTAATATGGTAAATATTATTAGATATAACTCTTACAAACACAAACTTTAAAGAGGGTCCTCAATAATTGTTGAGTGTAAAGGTGTCCTGAGACCAAAATGTTTGAAAATAAAGGGAAATAAGCAATTAGACCAGTAATAAAGATAATTAAGGTTCTAGTGCCAGCTCTGCTATTATATGGCCATATGACTCCAGGCAAAATTCAGTTTCCCATCTGAAAAAAAGAGATAACAATAATATCTACTCCATCTACCTTATGAATTATTATGGTGAAATTATATAATGTACATAGAGTGCTTTATAAAGCATAAATATAAACTGTTAATTGCCATAGGAGATAGACTTGTATAATCTCTAGAACTCTAGAATAAAATGTCAAAAAGACACTGATTCCAAATCTAATTCTGGCAGCTATTAGCTGTGATATTGAGCAAATCACCCTCCATGAATTTTAATTTTCTCATGCAAAAAAAATAAGCAGACTATACTGCATGATCTCTCAAGTTTCTTGTAATATTGATCTTCAATACTTCTTTCAACTTGCTAAAAAAAATCAGGGATACTTATTGTTTTTACAGAAACCTGCTACTTTTGCTAAATGGGGAAGTATTTAGACCCCCTCAATCTGACTTCCACCTATAGTGATTCTAGTTTGAATGAAGTTGAACTATATGTAATAAATATGAAACTAAAGATTTTTTTTCTTTTGATCCTGTTTTTTACTTCGGAGATTTTCCTGAGTTACAGATGACCTTATATGACATTAGCAATTCTTGATCCTTAAAGACCTCTAATTTGGAAATTTTTAAGAGCAGGTTGCAAGCTAAGCTGGCTTCACAGAACTGTGATATACTGATATTAATATACCCATTTTCTAAATGGGATCACAATAGATCCTTTGAAGTTAGCATTCAAAAGCTTTGAACAATTACTTTAAGTACAAATGGTTGTTTTGATCTTGGGAGTTACCCATGGAAAGTCTTAAGAGCTAATAGTGATTGGTTTGCAGAGATGAGCATGAGGTAATTGCTCCTATATAGGGTTCTTCATGAATGCTATAATTTTGCTGAGATGATGAGTTCCATGCTCTGACTTGAATATCTTCTCCATGGCTGAAAATTCTGGCCCTCCTCTTATTAGGAAATTGTTGCAGAAAAAGTTTTCAGTTTTTCCTTCATGTTTAAATTTTCAAAAAATCTATATCCTAAGATTTTAATAAGCCACATTTCATCATCCACAGTTGTTACCAAGAGAAAACTAGTGTTAAACATATGGGCTTTGGGTACAAGATAGTCTGAGTAAGTTTCCTCTCTATATACTATTACTATAATCTCCAAATACTACACTCCCTTGGTTTTCTATTAGATACCAAATAAATATAGTACCAAGAAGAGATATGAGAAGCCATTCCCACCCCCACTCCTTTCCTAAAGTGGAAGGTCCATGAGTATGGTACATTACATATATTTTAGACTTTTTTTGATATATTATTCAATTTTCTAGTTTTTTCTTTAAATAATATTTTTATGTGAGTTGATCTGAAAAAGGTGACATGCTTTTTTTTTACATCATCAGCATTTCTTCTAAGTTTCATATATATATATATATATATATATAATATACACACACTCGTGTGTGTGTGTGTGTATGTGTGTGTGTGTAAATCAGTTTTGTTGCTCACTATGTGAACTCAGAAATCATTTAATCTTTGTGGACTTTGGATGCTTCTACTTTAACATGAGAGTGTTTGTCTAAATATCTCAAAATTCTCTTCAAGGCATAGATCCTACAATGAGTTATATCTCCTAAATTATTATTCTGATTTTAGTTATCTTATAGTTAAATGGAAAAAAAAAACACAGGATTTAGTCAGGAAACCTTAGTTCAAATTCTAATTCCAACACAAACTGTGGGTTCATGGGCAATTCACTTAACCTGTCAAGGTCTCAGTTTTTCCATCTATAAAATGGAATTAATAACATTTGAACAACCTATTTACCTATTTGCTGTGAGAAAAGTATATGAATTGTTATTTATGCATTATATTGCTAATTATATCTACATCTTGTCTCTTTAATTAGATGGTAAGCTCCTTTAAGGTGAATATATCTGAATCTTGTGAAGAATTTAGCTAGTAGCATATATGAAATCAATGCTCCATAAATAAACACTTGTGTTACTGAAGTCCTAACTTTTTATTTGCTGTGGGGAGGAGAGGGGGAAAGGAGGAGACAAGGGGAGTGGGGACAAGGCAGATACTAGGGGCAAGGTAGGGCCCTGCCTGAGTTCCCAGGTCATGAAAGATGCACAATAAGATAAAGAAGATTGTCTGTTTAGTTGAATAGAGGCCAGAGTATGAGCAACAATAAGAAATAGCTGTTAAACCCTTAATCTGTGCAGAACCTCTGTAAGACACTCAAAGAGATAAAGTTTAAGTAAGATCTATTGTTTTCTATTTCCTTTACAAATCAAAAAGGGTGATAGTAACAATTAATATTTTTATAATATTCTAATATGTATAGTTGACTTTTCTAACAGAATACCTATTTCTGGGATACATATAGTGAAAGCATTATTATCCCAATATTATAGATGAGGAAACTGAGGCTTTTATCAATTGAGTTCCTACAGTAATACAATTAGTAAGAAGCAGAACATGATTTAAATTCAATTATCCTGAGGTTCTTTTTTACTAAGGCATAGCATTTTAATGGCAGCTAGGTAGCTCATTGGATAGAGTACTGGACCTGGAATCAGGAAGATTTATTTCCTTAGTTCAAGCTGACCTCAGATACTTGCTAGCTGTGTGACTTTGGGCAAGTCACTTACCCCTGTTTGCCTTAGTTTCCTTATTTGTAAAAGGAGCTGGAGAAGGAAGTGCAAACCACTCCAATATCTCTGCCAAGAAAATCCCAGAAGGGGACATGAAAAGTCAGACATGATTGAACAACAAATCATTCTGAACAGACACACTAAAATCCTCAAATATCTGAGTCATTGAGGCCTCCTATAGTGCATGTGCCTGGAAGAAATAAGACATTTTGTAAAGAGATTTTCATTACTCTAGATCAGATGATCACAAACTTCAAACAAATCTTAGAAATCATCTGCCTCCACCCTTTTATATTACAGATGAAAAAACTGGGACTCAAAGGGGTTGTTTGAGCTGTGCAAGGTCACATTGACAGATCATGATTGAAACCCAGTCTGTGTACTCACAAACCACATCTGGACAATCAAATTAATTTTCTATTGCATTTTGTTAGTAAAGGCATGGCTAATTCTATTAATTCCATTATTAGAAGTATATAGTAAAAAGAAGAAAGGAGGAGGAGGAAAAGAAAAAGGATATAATGTATCTTTCCTCCTCTTACAGATAAGCAATATTCAGTGCTTAGCAGTTCCCAGCTATTTCTCAATTGTTGCCATTTTGTGCAATGATGGACAGCTTTTATCTCCTAAGACACAAGGTTATTTAGTAGCCTAGGAGGGTATTAATGTCATTATTGAAAAGAGGAGCTCTCAGACTGGCATCAACAATGCATGTGTGTATATATTCAATAACATAATAATTAATTATACAATAACTCACTAATATAACAATATATTCAACTTAAGAATGTCATCCCTTAATATTCATGGAGTTCACATTCATGGTTTTGGTTATTCATAGGTGGTCCATCGATAATTAAAACAGGGATTTTTGAAGATTTGCACTGTGCTGTGAAAAAACTGGAAAATCGCAGATGACCATATATATACAAAAAACTAAAAAAACAATGTCATAAATACATCAATACTGTATATTATTAATATTTTATCATTTACTATCATATATATATATATATATAATATACACCTACACCCCCATATATATGTGTGTGTATGTATACACAAACACAAAACAACTACAAAAAGTTAAATTTTGTTAAAAGTTTTGTGTTAAAGAATTATAGTTTATGCACTGTCTTTGGGAACACTTTTTTTGACTCTAATATCGAGAATCAGTCACATGATTTTTCTCCAGAAGTGACCTTTGTATCTTCCACTTTTCATAGAAGAAAATGCATGAAGCAGTTTCAGCTACACCAAGGATCACTAAGACTGTACACCATTCAAAATACTATTGTAGAAACTGCAACTTTTTAAAAGGGTTCAGCATGTTACTTGTTTTGTCTTAAATGAGTATGATCAGAATTCTTAAAAAATAAAAATTTGTGGTGGGGCCTAGACTTATTAATAGTTTTCCACAGACAGGAATCCTGTATGCCTAAGCCTTGAGAATGTTGAGAGTATTCAATTCAAAATGAATATATATTTATATGCATATATATTGCAATATACATAGACTAACTATTTTTGCAAAAGAGTAGGAATGTTCACATTTTCATCCCATGATAGCCAACTATTCTTTTTTCAGTCTTGCCTTTTGTATCAATATTTATCAGCTCTTAAACTGTGAGGTTTCTTGAATATCTAACAGATAAACACAGCCAGTGCCCAAGATAGTAACATTCCTCCTCTCCCCCAGTCCAGGAATTGCACAGCTAAACTTTAAATTTCAAATATACATTTGAAGTAATATCATGATGATTTCAGAGAGGCCTTGAGAGACTTACATTAACTTATTCTAAGTGAAATGAGTAGAACCAGGAGATCATTGTATATGGTAACATCAAAATTATGAAATGATGAATTCTGATGAATGTGGCTCTCTTCAACAGTGAGATGATTCAGACCATTTCAAATGATCTTGTGATGAAAAGAGCCATCTATACCCAGAGAGGTGATTGTGGGAACTGAGTGTAGTTCACAACACAGCATTTTCACTCTTTTTGTTGTTGTTTACTTGCATTTTATTTTCTTTCCCATTTTTTCCTGTTTGATTTGGTTTTTCTATTGCAGCAAGATAATTGTATAAATATGTATGCATATATTGAATTTAACATATATTTTTACAATATTTGCCATATAATGGATTACTTGCCACCTAGGGGAGGGGGTGGAGGTAGGAGAGGGAAAATTGGAACACAAGGTTTTGCAAGGGTTAATGTTGAAACATTATTCATGCAAGTGTTTTGAAAATAAAAATAAATTTTAATTAATTTAAATTTAAATAAAAATTATAAATTTAATTAATAAAAAAGAAAAATAAACATTTTAACAAATTCAGCAAAAAAATAATATCACTCTAATGTTTAATCAGTCCTTTGTGCCATGTAAAATTCAGACTCAGAATTTGTAGGCAAATTCTAAAAATTTTAAGAAGGAATCCAGATCATTAATACTTGGCATCCTCCTCATCATTTTTCCCACCTTTATAAATATGGTCCAAAGAGAACAAACCAGGAAATACCAACTTTCACATGTAAGAGCTTGGTGGGTGGTTTGGGGAGGTGGTTAAAAGAACTGGGGGCCCCATGGGGGGGACAGATGCTGCCACTGATTTACTCAGCAAGTATGTGGTGCTAAGTCTACATCTGTAGCAACTTTACAAAGACTTATATGAATGGTAAATAAAAAATTGTGAGCAGCTGTTAAGTCAAAGAACCCCAAATGAAAAGTGAGCCAAGATTGGTGAACCAGGCATGAAAGCCCAGAAAACTAAAGTATGGAATCAATTTACGTTAGGAGCATAGGTTTGGAGCTAAAAGGGATCCTTTACTGATGAGCAGAAGTGAAGTGTTAATAGTTAAAAAGACTTTCCCAAAGTCATACAACCAGAATCAGGATTTTATTGAACCTTGGCAAAAAAAAAAGAAAGAAAGAAAAATAAAAAAATAAAGAAAAAAAATCCCTGAGCACCTCAGATGCTGAGGTCAGGTAGAGAGCTTCTTGCACCTGAATATATTCTGAATCATAACATGAGTATCAAACAGGGTCCTAGGATGCTACAGAAAAGCATGACAGTGTTAGCCTTTCCCCAGAAGACAGTAAAGCAGTGTTTTGGGTGGTCTGTGGAGGTAACTGCAATTTGAGACACTTCTTGGGATGTTCTTGTACATTGGGAAGGGAGTAGGAATTAGCTTGTCTGGTACTGTTTAATCAGTGCCTTTTTAACTAATGCTGTGCACTTAGAATACTACTGAACAGTAACTGGTGCTTATGACCTTACAACTGGCTTATCACTCTAGGCTATAGGCTAGTTATCTTTGATGTAATTGAAAGGAGAGGCTATAGTAGAAAATATGAAAATCTTATTATCTTTCCCAGAGATTTCTTTACTTGGTCCTTACCTTGCCCACCCTAGGCAAATAATTTTTCAAATATATTGGGTAAGATCTAGAATTCCAACTGCATAAAAAAAGAAATTTCTTTAAATGATATTTTAAATACCTGGATAAAATTAGAAGTTTATTTGAAAAGTTAAAAAAAAAAACATCTAGAATACCAGAGAAAATAATGAAAAAAATAGGAATAAAAGGAGAATAATACTTTCAGCTTCAAGCTCTTTTGTAAAACAGCAATCATCAAAATTATTTGATTCTGATTTAAAAATTGAAAAAGTAGATCAACAGAATAGATGAGATGAGGAAAAATCAGAAATATTTAAATTTCATTACTTAGTGTTTGATAAACAGATTAACTAAAGAAAACTTCCTATTTCACAATTGCTGAGAGAAGTGGAAAGCAATCTGGCAGAAATTAATTAAAACTAAAGCTTACCCCATATACAATAATAAATTCAAAATGAATAGTGAATATTAGTGATATTTTTAAAATTTAGGAGAGAATCTTTCATAACTATGCTTAGAGGGTAAATTCTTAAAATAGGGGGATTAGAAGAGCTAAAATAGGCAATTGCATCTGCATAAAATAGAAAAGTTTTTGGACAAACAAAATTAAAACGGAGTAACAAGATAGGTGGTATAGGAAATGATAAGCTTGGAGTCAGAAGACTTGTCTTTCTGAGTTCAAATCTAGCCCCAGATAGCTGTATGACTGGGCAAGTCACTTAATCCTATTTGTTTCAGTTTCTTAATCTATAGAATGAGCTGGAGAAAGAAATAGCAAACTACTACTTTATCATTGCCAAGAAAATCCCAAATGGGGCTGTGAAGAGTCAGCCAGAACTAAAAATTACTGAACAACAAACAAGGAAAATGATTTACTGAGGAAAATCTTTGTAGACAATATATCTGATATAGGGCATTGTCCAGTTGTTGTTGTTTGTCCTTTGTTCTTGAAGAGGACCATATCATCAGGGAAGTGATGTCATGATATGCAAGTGAAACTAGATTTAGGTGAGGAAGAGCTGTTCAAGGTCACCTTCCTCACTTTCCCCTCCAGAAAAGACCTTATTTAGGTGTAGTAGCCAAATATAGATCAGAGCAACCAGAGATGAACCTGGATACAATGGGAGGGAGACCTTGGTGTTTTTAAGCTTAAGATCTTCAATAGGTCTCAGTTTGACTGAGACTACATATTGGTGATTCAGGCCAGGTAGCTTTTGTTACCAAATCTTCAAATGAGCATGATATTTTTTTTGAAAACAATATGGAAACAAATTTTAGATGTAGATAACAAACAGAAATACAAAATACAAGAACGAGATATAACAAAAGTCATTCAACAAATAAATGATCAAAATACACAATTTTCATAATAATTGCAAACTCCTAAGGACCCTATGAAAGAATGTTCTAATCAAGGGATTTAAATCCAAACAACTCTGAGGTTTTTCCTTACAGGCAGCAAATTGGCAAAGATGACAAAAGAGTTAAATAGTCACTATTATGAATGACAGGAGATACTAATGCATTGTTGGTAAAATTATAAATTAGTCCAACTACCTCAGAAAATAATGTGAAACATGCGATGGAAATTACTAAGATGCTAGTTATACACACCAAGGAAGTTAAAAACAAAAAGAAAGGCTTCACTCATACCAAAAAATAGTACCATTTTTGCAGTAGCAGAAAACTAGAGACAAAGTAGCTCAGAAGAGTGACTCCCTAGCATTTAATATGTGCTGACTGACTGACAAGATGCCTATCAGTTAGGGAATAGCTAACCAAATTGTGATTAAAGGAATTAACTTCCCCAAGGTCATGCATTTAGTAAACATCAAAAGTAGGATTTGAACCCAGATTTTTGATTCTAGAACCATTATTCTTTCCACTGTACCAGACTAACAGGCAGTAGGGTCATAGCAGACTTCATTAGTAAAGAATTAAAGGAGAAAATGTTCAGAGAATACCCAAAAGGAAAAAAAAAAAACTGGCATAAAAGGAAAGCAGTGAGCAGCGGAAGATACTTCTTTTTTTTTTTTTTTCTGTTCCAATTTTTTTTTAAATTTTTATTTTATTTGCATAACATATGTGTGGGTAATTCTTCAACAATAACCCTTACATAGCTTTCTGTTACAAATTTTTCCCCCCAACTCCCCACCCCTCCCCTAGATGGCAGGATATCCACTACATGTTAATTATGTTAAAATATTGGCAAATCGAATATATGTATACATATTTCCAAACTTATCATTGGTGTGCAAGAAAAATCTTATCTACACAAACGATATATCAGATAAAGGAAACACAATGTAAGCAAACATCAATCAAGGAGTATGAGAATGTTATGTTGTGGTCCACATTTCGCATCCCTCTCTCTGGGTGTATATGGCTTTCTTCAGTGAACAATTGGAGGTGGTTTGAAACATTTCATTGTTGAAGAGAGCCATGTCCATCAGAATTGATCGTCATATAGTACTGTTGTTGCCGTGTATAATGATCTCCTGGTTCTGCTCATTTCACTCAGCATCAGTTCATGTAAGTCTCTCCAGGCCTCTCTGAAATCATCTTGCTGGTCATTTCTTACAGAACAATAATATTCCATAACATTCATATACCATAATTTATTCAGCCATTCTCCAATTGAAGGGCATCTATTCAATTTCCAGTTTCTAGCCACTACAAAAAGGGCTGCCACAAACATTCTTGCACATGTGGGGCCTTTTCCTTCCTTTATGATTTCTTTGGGATATAAGCCCAATAGAAATGCTGCTGGGTCAAAGGGTATGCACAGTTTGATAACTTTTTGAGCATAGCTCCAAATTGTTCTCCAGAATGACTGTATCCGTTCACAGCTCCACCAACAATGCATCAGTGTCCCAGCCCTCCCACAACCCCTCCAACATTCATCATTAACTTTTCCTGTCATTTTAGCCAATCTGACAGGTGTGAAGTGGTATCTCAGGGTTGTCTTGATTTGCATTTCTCTGATCAATAGTGATTTGGAGCACCTTTTCATATGACTATAAATAGTTTTAATTTCATCCTCTGAAAATTGTCTGTTCATATCCTTTGACCATTTATTGATTGGAGAATGGCTTGAATTTTTATAAATATGAGACAGTTCTCTATATATTTTAGAGATGAGACCTTTATCAGAACCCTTAAATGTAAAGATGATTTCCCAATTTATAGCTTCCCTCCTAATCTTGTCTGCATTGATTTTGTTTGTACAAAAACTTTTTAACTTAATATAGTCAAAGTTATCTATCTGGTTTTCAATTAAAAGTTCCAGTTCTTCTTTGGACATAAATTTATTCCATCTCCACAGGTCTGAGAGGTAAACTATATTATGTTCCTCTAACTTGTTTACAAAATCACTCTTTATATCCAGATCATGAACCCATTTAGATCTTATCTTGGTATGTGGTGTTAGATGTGGGTCAAGCCCTAATTTCTTCCATACTAGTTTCCAGTTTTCCCAGCAGTTTTTGTCAAATAGTGAATACTTATCCCAAAAGCTGGGGTCTTTGGGTTTATCAAAAACCAAATTGCTATAGTTATTGCCTAGTTTGTCTTGTGATTCTATCCTATTCCACTGATCGACTACTCTATTTCTTAGCTAGTACCAAATGGTTTTGATGACCGCTGCTTTATAATATAGTTTTAGATCTGGTACAGCAAGTCCACCATCTTCAGCCTTTTTTTTCATTAATCCCCTTGAAATTCTAGACCTTTTGTTTTTCCAAATGAACTTTGCTACTATTTTTTCTAGATCTTTAAGATAATTTCTTGGGAGTTTGATTGGTATGGCACTAAATAAGTAAATTAGTTTGGGTAGTATTGTCATTTTTATTATATTCGCTCATCCTACCCATGAGCATTTTAAGTTTTTCCAATTGACTAGGTCTGATTTGATTTGTGTGGAAAGTGTTTTGTAATTTAGTTCATATAGTTCCTGACTATCCCTTGGCAGATAAATTCCCAAATATTTTATACTATCAACAGTTATTTTGAATGGAATTTCTTTTTGTATCTCTTGCTGCTGAACTTTATTGGTAATATATAAAAATGCTGATGATTTATGTGGATTTATTTTGTATCCTGCCACTTTGCTAAAGGTGTGAATTGTTTCTAGTAGTTTTTTAGTTGAGTCTCTAGGATTCTCTAAGTATACCATCATGTCATCTGCAAAGAGTGATAATTTGGTTTCTTCACTACCTACTCTGATTCCTTTTATCTCTTTTTCTTCTCTTATTGCTAAAGCTAACATTTCTAATACAATATTAAATAGTAATGGTGACAGTGGGCAGCCTTGTTTCACTCCTGATCTGATTGGGAATGGTTCTAGTTTGACTCCATTACATATGATGCTTGCTGAAGGTTTTAAGTAGATACTACTTATCATTTTAAGGAAAAGCCCATTTATTCCTATACTCTCCAGTGTTTTTAATAGGAATGGGTGTTGGATTTTATCAAAGGCTTTTTCTGCATCTATGGAGATAATCATATGGTTTTTATTAATTTGGTTATTAATATAATTGATTATGCTAATAGTTTTCCTAATATTGAACCAGCCCTGCATTCCTGGTATAAATCCTACTTGGTCATGATGTATTATCCTGGGGATGACTTTCTGTAATCTTGTTGCTAAAATCTTATTTAAAATTTTTGCATCAATATTCATTAGGGAAATGGGTCTATAGTTTTCTTTCTCAGTTTTCTCCCTACCTGGTTTAGCTATCAGCACCATATCTGTGTCATAGAAGGAATTTGGTAGTACACCTTCTTTCCCTATTTTTTCGAATAGTTTATATAGTATTGGGATTAATTGTTCCTTGAATGTTTGGTAAAATTCACATGTAGTATTGGGATTAATTGTTCCTTGAATGTTTGGTAAAATTCACATGTAAATCCATCTGGTCCTGGAGATTTTTTCTTAGGGAGTTGATTAATAGCTTGTTCTATTTCTTTTTCTGAAATAGGGCTATTTAAATAATTTATTTCCTCTTCTGTTAATCTGGGCAATCTATATTTTTGTAGATACTCCTCCATTTCATTTACATTCTCAAATTTATTGGCATAAAGTTGGGCAAAGAAACTCCTAATTATTACTCTAATTTCCTCTTCATTGGAGGAAAGTTCTCCCTTATCATTTTTGAGACTAATAATTTGATTTTCCTCTTTTCTTTTTCTAATCAAATTAACTAAAGGCTTATCTATTTTGTTGGTTTTTTCATAAAACCAACTCTTACTTTTATTTATTAATTCAATAGTTTTCTTATTTTCAATTTTATTGATCTCCCCTTTAATTTTCAGAATTTCCAATTTGGTATTTAATTGAGGGTTTGTAATTTGGTCTTTTTCTAGCTTTTTTAATTGTAAGCCCAGTTCATTAATCTTCTCCTTCTCTGTTTTACGCAAGTAAGCATCTAGAGATATAAAATCACCCCTTATAACCGCTTTAGCCGAGTCCCACAAATTTTGGTATGTTGTCTCATTGTTGTCATTCTCCTGGATGAAATTTTCGATTGTGTCTATAATTTGCTCTTTCACCCATTCGTTCTTCAGGATTAGATTATTTAATTTCCAAATAACTTGTGGCCTATTTTCTCCTGGCCTTATATTACATGTGAGTTTTATTGCATCATGATCTGAGAAGGATGCATTTACTATTTCTGCTTTTCTGCAATTGATTTTGAGGTTTTTATGCCCTAACACATGATCAATTTTTGTATAAGTTCCATGAACCCCTGAGAAAAAAGTATACTCCCTTCTATCACCATTCAATTTCCTCCAGAGATCTATCATACCTAACTTTTCTAGCCTTTTGTTAACCTCCCTAACTTCTTTCTTATTTATTTTGGAATTTGATTTATCTAATTCTGAGAGAGCAAGGTTGAGATCTCCCACTAGTATAGTATTACTGTCTATTTCTCCTTGCATCTCTCTTAACTTCTCCTCTAGGAATTTGGATGCTATACCACTTGGTGCATATATGTTAAGTATTGATACTGCTTCATTGTCTATGGAACCCTTTAGTAAAATGTAGTTTCCTTCCTTATCTCTTTTAATTAGATCTATTTTTGTTTTTACTTGATCCGAGATAAGGATTGCTACCCCTGCCTTTCTTTGTTCACCTGAAGCATAGAAGATTCTGCTCCAGCCCTTTACCTTCACTCTGTATGTATCTCTATGTTTTAGATGTGTTTCTTGTAAACAACATATTGTAGGATTCTGGCTTTTAATCCAGTCTGCTACCCGCTTCCGTTTTATGGGAGAGTTCATCCCGTTCACATTCACAGTTAAAATAACTATATCTGTATTCCCTGCCATCTTATTTACCCAGAGTTATGATTTTCTCTTCCCTTTCCCCTCTCTCCCTTCCCCCCTCCCCAGTACTTTGCTCTTGAAGACCACCTCCCACCAATAATCCTCCTCCCTTTAGAGTCCCTCCCTCCCCTTTATACCTTTCCCCTAATCCTTCTATTAGTTTGTCCCTTTCCTTTTCTTCCCTCCCTCCTACCTTCCCACATGGAGGGTCAGTGCTTTCTTTGAAGCCAAATGTGTCTGATATACTCTCTTAGAGTCCAATCTAATGAGAGTAAGGTTTACACAATCAATACTCATCGCCCTCCCTTCTTCCCCTCAATTATATTAGATCTTCTATGTCTCTTTATGAGATTTTGCCTTATTTTACCTCCTATATTTTTACTTTATTTTTCCTCCTTTTCCCCCCTCCCCCCTTTTTCTTTTTCAGTATGGCATCCCTTCCACCTCTAATTTCTTTTCCATTATTATCAAAGAAAAATCAAATTATACTGCCATTCTTTAAAGGATACCTATAGTAGGAATATAGTTCTCAAGAGTTTTCCTTTTTACCTTTTTATGTTTCTCTTGAGTTCTCTATTTGGAGGTCAAATTTTTTGTTCAGATCAGGTCTTTTCATTAGAAATAGGTGAAATTCTCCTGTGTCATTGAATGACCATCTTCTTCCCTGGAAGATGATGCTCATTCTAGCTGGATAACTTATTCTTGGCTGTAATCCAAGTTCTTTTGCCTTTCGGAATATCTGGTTCCAGGCCCTTCGATCCTTCAATGTGGAAGCTGACAGATCCTGTGTAATTCTAATGACAGTTACTCGGTATTTGAACTGTTTCTTTCTAGCTGCTTGCAATATCTTTTCCTTGGTGCGATAGTCCTGAAATTTGGCCACGATATTCCTTGGGGTTTTAATTTTGGGTTCTCTTTCTGGAGGTGATCGGTGAATTCTTTCAATGCCAATTTTGCCTTCTGATTCTAAAACATCAGGGCAATTCTCTTTCATGATTTCCTGGAAGATAGCATCCAGGTTCTTTTTTTCATCGTGGCTTTCAGGGAGTCCGATAATCCTTAAATTGTCTCTCCTGGATCTGTTTTCCAAGTCAGTTGTTTTTCCTAGGAGATATTTCATATTTTCTTCTATTTTTTCATTTTTTTGTTTTTGTTTAACTGATTCTTGAAGTCTTATTGAGTCATTTACTTCTATTTGTTCAATTTTAATTTTTAGAGTATTATTTCCTTCAGTAATCTTTTTTAGCTCCTTTTGTAGCTGGCCAATTGAATTTCTGGATTCAATGCATTCTTTTTCCATTTTGCCAGTTTTATTTTTCAGTGAATTGTTGTCTTTTTCCA